>KZ805400.1:5680-140954 GCA_003073855.1 Periconia macrospinosa
CACCCCCCCAAACGAAGCCCAAAACAAACCGAGGCTGTGACGTTGTATAGTTAGAGGGAGAACATGGGACTAGAGCGACCTCTCATTGCATTTTTTTGAAATGTGCAGTTGCTACTGACGTAGAGCTTAGAGGTGGATCCGTCGAAAGACCAATCTCAAGACGTCCACTCGACCAAACTAACCTGGTGCAAGAGGGCAGAGGCAAGGAAAAAAGATCAACAACGAGAGAGAGTCTAGATTGTATTGGAACAAGCAAGCGTTGAGGATTGCGAATAGCAAAGACTGGTCGAAGGGGAAGGAGGGGAAGCCGATCGGTATTCTTCGCAGCCCGTCCGTCCGTCCCGTCCCGCCTGTGCTCCCTTTTCTCTAGTTTAAGTAGTGTACGGACAGGTGGGTGGGTATTTGAAAGGGGAAATGTTGCATTATTGCATTATTACCTATTATTATTACTGTGATTATTTTTATTATTAGTACACAGCAGTAGCTGAACAGTCAGATGGCTGATGATTAGTTCAAATTATTCGCCTGCCGAGAGATTAGCAGTAGCGTGGCCGGGACCGCCGCGGATGCGGATTCGAATTGTGGGTGCGAGATTGGAATGATTACTACCTGCACATGGCACTCAATCGCACGCACGTTGCATGTGTGCGCTGTGCAATGCATGCATACATTATCGTGGCACCGTGTGGTGTAGACTTACACAAGTACAAAGGGAGGAGCGAGGGAGAGAAAGGAGAGGAGAGGCGAGGTGCGGTGAGGTGAGTGTGAGGTCAACAAGGTCTCTGCCATCTGATCTTTCATCTGGTTCGCCACTCCTGTCAGGTTCAGGGTCACTTTCTCTTTTTTCTTTTCTTTTCTTAAACCCACATGTGCATGTTCCCAAGAAACACGTGTTCCACCCAGGAGAAGCAGTCGACCCGACGTCAACCAATTTTCAGTAATGGTCATTATTCATGGAGATTGCACCTACAAGTACGTGGAGATGATGGTGGAGATGAAGGATAAAAAATAGAAATCATAGAATGGCTCTTCCTCTGCTGTCAAGTTAGTCGGCTCTCGCTCGTATTCATGGTGATTTCCTCTGCGACACAGACTCTCTTGTTGCTCCCACGGACTTGAAATGTTGAGACGATGTAAGCAAGCTGACTGAATGACTGACTGACTGACTGGTTGGCCCTTCTCAGCATCAAAGATGTTGGAGGTTCCATGTCATGACATGTCGTGGCCTCATTTCGCGGCGGAGATTTTGATTGGGAAGGATGGCGGCGGCGCACGAGAGGCAGAGGATTGCGTCGATTCGCGGGCACAGGCACAGGCACAGGCACAAGTGTCAAGCACAAGCAAATCACGGTCATAGGTATGATGATGCAGTCACCAACACGTACAAGTACAGTATGTAGCATTCGGTGCTACTCTGTCCATGGCAACGTAACGACATGGCTCCACGATGACGAAGGCCGGTGGGGGGGGAAGCAGGCTGCATTCATGTCCAGATGCATTCAATTTCTACTACAATACAGTAATTTCTCGCGCAGGCTCTCGTTGGCAGTCTCACGCTTCCTTGGCCGGGTGAAACGTCGATGCCGACGCCATTGGCGTGCCCGGCGCCGTGGCATGCAGAGTTCAAATTGCGAAGTGGCCCGCCGCGCAAACGCCACAAGAGAGACGCCAGCGCTGGTCCGGATGGGGCATGGCGGGGGGCATGGCGGGGCGTGGCGGGCCAGTCGACAGAGAGACAAGCTTTGCAGGTTGCTTGCGGCGCGGATCCTGCTGCTGTCCAGCCTGGCTGCTATTGGCCCTGCCCCTGACTCCTGAGTGGCCATTGCATCTGCATTTGCCTTTGCAGCTGCATCCCCCCGGCGACAGGGCTAAGAAAAGTCTGTCCTGCCCTTTCCCTTTCCTGTTCCTGCTCTGCTGCTCCTGCTGTTCCTGCCCGGTGCGGCGTGTGTGCCTGGCTCAGCCTGCACCTGGTGCCTTGCCCTTGCCCTTGCTTGCCCGCTGCGCTTGCGCCGTGCTTGCCCTGACTCGCAACGCCCTGTATCTTCGCGCCCGCCGTATATCTTCTCTCCGCTCCCCGTCCCCACGGCCCTGACTCTCCCTCTGCTTCCAACGCTGTCTGTCTGTCTGTCTGTCTGTCTGTCTGTCTGTCATTCACGGTGTTGTCGCCTTCCTTCGCTTGGGCATTCGCTCGTTCCATTCATTCTTACTGTACACATATACCAAAGGCCCCATACATACACTCCTTGATCGTCCACCGTGACAGCCCTGGTCGGCACTCCAGCTTCGCAATAACCACCTAGTCCAACCATCAAAGAGCCATCACAAGAGCCATCATTGCTTTCGCCATGCCTTCCACCACCAAGATCAGTCTCCTTGCTCTGGCCGGCTCCGCCGCCGCCGTGCCCCATGTTCACAACCACATGCACGCCCGTCACGACAAGTACCACCAGGTCTCGAGCAAAGGCTACGCTGGTCCTACTGGAGGCTGGGCCAACGTCAACGCTACCCGCCCAGCTCCCACTGCCCTTCCCAATGGCGAGAAGATTACCACCATCGACACCACCTCCACCTCCACTACCACCGTCGTGAGCACCGTCACTGTCCCCAGGCCCAAGTCTGACTCGGTTGGCGTTGCCGATGCGACTGGCGCCGCTGAGGTTTGCGGTCCCCCTACCGTCTACGTCACTGCCACCGAGAAGGTCACTGTCACCGTCCCCGCTGGCGGTCTCCCCAGCAGCAGCGTTGCCGCTTCCTCTGAAGGACCCTTCTCCATCCTTCCCGTGTCCTCTTCTTCCTCGGGATACGTTGTTGTCTCCACTTCCAAGCCTGTTGCCGCCCCTACCAAGCCCGTCGAGGTTCCATCCAAGGCTCCCTCATCCGAGGTCCCTGTTGTGTCGGTGCCTGCCACTTCCTCCGTGAAGAAGGAAGATAAGCCAACCACCTCCAAGGCTCCCGAAGCTTCCCCTCCCGCTTCCTCGGCCAAGCCCTCTGAGCCTGCCCCTAAGCCCAGTTCCTCGGCTGCTCCCAGCTCATCTGCTGCCCCCAGCCCTAAGCCCTCCTCCTCCGCTCCTGCTACCTACGCCGGCGGAAAGCGTGGTCTCGTCTACAAGTGGGACGGTGCCGCCGACTGCAAATCCTTTGCTTCCAAATTGAAGGCCGGTTTCGCGTGGAACTGGGAAGCCGATCCTCGCGGCGACATTGGTGGTACTCCTTTCATCCCCACTCTCCGCACCCTCGCCAACGCTGGTGACTGGTCCAGCAAGGTCGATGCCGCCATCAAGGCTGGCTCCAAGGTCGTCTTCGGTTTCAACGAGCCCGACAAGCCAGACCAGGCTAACTTGGGTGTTGCTGCCGCTTGCGATGCCTGGACGAAGTACATGAACCCCATTGCCTCCAAGCACCCCGATGTCAACATTGTTGGTCCCTCGGTCAGCAGCGACGTCGCCAAGGGAACTGGTCTCGACTGGCTCAGTCAGTTCAAGTCTCAGTGCCCCGGCGCCATCTACCACTCTTCCAACATCCACTGGTACGGCTACGGAAACGCTGGCTTCGATGACTTCAAGGCCCACGTCGACAAGGCCATCAGCCAGTTCGGCAAGGTCTGGGTCACCGAGTTCGGTCTCCACGGCCAAAGCCAGGCTGCTTCCAAGGCGTTCCTCGAGAAGGCTCTGCCCTACCTTGACAGCAACCCCGACTGCTTGGGTTACTCTTACTTCGCTGTAGGCAATTTCGACCCGGCCTTCAACATGCTTGGCACGGGTAGCTCCCTCACCGAGACGGGCAAGGTCTACGTCGCTCAATAGACGCGGAGAGGCAGTGAAGCGAAGAGTAAACAGTACATGGTGCGGATGCCTGTGTGCGAGTATGGCGTTTGCGGCGCCTCGATATGACTAGCCGTGCATTTCTCTCTTGTCACTAGGGTCTTTTTTTGGGGGGGCAATCATTGATGTATCTATTTTGCCATTTTTTTGCTATTTTGGGACAAAAACCGTCAGATGGCCGCCAGCATGCGTGCGAGCGTGCATGTGTGTGCGAGTTTCCTGATGCTTGTCGTTTTACATTTACCATTCTACTTTGTAACAGCCCTTTTGTGTACAGGAGACGGATTGGTGTAGACTAGCGAGAATACCATGGATTTGAAAAAGTTCAGACGATGATGACTATTGCACTCTGGTGAGGACTCTGAAAACGTGTCGTCGGTGTTGGATGATTGAGTACGAGGCAGGACTGTAGGAAGATTGTGGAACCTGGCCAATCACGGGCTGGGTTTGGTTAAGTAGTTACGAGTCGAGGGCTAGCGCAGAGTGCTTACCTACACGCACGACACGACACGACGCGACACGACACGACATGGCATAGCGTGAGGTTGGCTGCTGGTTCCCTCTTGAGTGCGTGCTTCCCAGACGATACCATCAATTACATACATACTTAGACCATCCTACCCTAACCCAGGACATGTGCTGTCCAAGAGCGGCGGGAACGACACCAAGCTAACCATCGAACCACGGCCTGCCTGCTTGCTTACCTTGTCTTTCCTGGGTCCCCCTCCCTCCCCGCCTGCCTATCTATGCCATCGTAATACGAACATACGTTAGCCGCCTACCTAGTAACCTTCTACCCGATTGATGTGTCTGTCGTTGCCGTTGCCGTTGCCGTTGCCATCATCGTCTTCGCCATCGCCATAGCCATAGCCTATTCCGATAGGATAAGCGGCGGCCCAAAATGCCAGCAGTCCCTGTATCAAGATTCCAGGACGGGCCCGAACGAAAAAGAAAGCCCCATGCCAAATCACGCAAGGGCTGCGGCAACTGCAAGCTGAGGCGCGTAAAGGTGCGGATGCTTCTCCACCTACCGGCCAGGGAATTCATCCTGATTAATCAACTTTCTTTTATTATAGTGTGATGAGACCAAGCCTCGGTGTAAAAGGTGTGCTGCTTACGGCGTGTCGTGCGACTACGATGGCTCGAGACCGTCCTTGGATCTCGCCGCCCAGGGCTCCTTCCAAGTCGATCTCTTCCACCAGGAATCATCACCTAGTGCCCCTACATCTAAACCTAAGCCTAACCATACACCAACATGTCATACCGACAACGCCATGATACCAGCACCCATACCGGCACCCGAGAAGCCTCCATCGGTCCGCAAAACAGTAGCTTCCATGGTGAATGCTTCTTTACAAGCAGCTCCCCCAGCCTCCGACTCCACATCCAACGTCCATCAAGTCCATTACTGGACCTTCACAGAAGAGCATCTTGACATTTTGAAGAGGTTCCAGGAACGCACAGTCTCGACTATAGGGAACAGCCAGACAGCACCCACGTATAGAGATTGCATTTCTCACCTCACCTTCTCCGTAAGTTACCTATGTATCTATCTACCGCACATTGAATGGCCCGTCTACATGTACAAGTATACAAATACACACATGTACGCACCAAACGGCATCCAATGAATGAGAAGTCCTGGTCTCAACTAATACGTGAATATCAGCACCCTTTCCTTATGCACATGGTTCTCAGTTTGACACTGATGCACGATGCACACCTCTCCACCCCCCACTCGGAAGACTTGGGTGCCAAATACCACCACGCCTCTCTTCAGCATTGGAACACGGCGACCAAGTTATTCAAGCATGTACTCTCGAACCCAATCCCACCATCGTACCGGGACGCTGTATGGGCGACAGGTGCGCTCTTGGGGGCTGCTAGCTTTGCCTACGTCGAGGCCTCCAAACCCGAGCAAGCGTGGCCGCTCAAACCCTCCGAGCCCACCGACCTCGACTGGCTAAAGCTAAGTGAGGGGAAAAAAGCCATATGGCAAGTGGCTGATCCTACGCGGCCAGACTCCATTTTCCATGGTATTGCACTGAAAATGACCGCCATCAAAGTCAGCGACTGGGTCGCCGAATCCGACCTATCTTTCCTCCCTCATCACCTAAAGCAACTATTTGGCATCACTCCGCAATCTACGCCGCAGAACAACGTCTATTGTCTACCCATCATTATGCTCTCGCGGCTGCACGGCCTAACTCCCAACAGCGACAACGTCGTCGAGTTCCTGCTCTTCATGGCCCTGATACCTCCCGATTTCAAAAACATGCTCGAGATCAAAGATCCCAGAGCTTTGCTCCTGCTGCTGTGGTGGTTTCGCAAACTCGAGCACGGTGATCCCTGGTGGTTGATCAAGCGCGCCAAACTCGAGGGCAGGGCCGTCGAGATGTGGCTTGAGACATACTACGGGGGCGAGGCTGGCTTGACGAGAATGTACGCCAGCCTAGGTCAGATGCACCACCTTGGCCAGCAGGCCCTACCAAAGCGTAGCCCTGTGGGCGCATCCCAGGATGCAAGCGGTCGACAAGGCCGTGATGAAGGGGCAGCGACGTTTCCTCCCTCGGTCGAGTCATGGATCAAAGACAGATCGAATGCTGGCTGTCCTGTGCAGTGATGCCTGTGGAACAAAGACTTGCTCGTGGTCCACATACATAGTGGCTCGCCTTTACGTGCCTGAAGCGAATTACTGCAATATTTCACTTCGCCTCACTTGGCTTTGGTAAGGTAGTGCGGGCGCTTCTCCCTTCCCCTCTTCTTCCTTTTCCCTTCTCTACATGTTGTCTATCTATACCCTTGCGACCAATATTATCCTTCCTCTTCCCCCTCCTCGCCCCCTTTTGTTATCGGATTGTCTCTCCATTCGTTCACTTTACTTTCTCACGCGCACACGCTCATCTTTTAGACTATTTCCATTTTCCCCTCTATGCTCGATGGAACGCGACGAAATACAAGGCCGGCTATGGAGTAAGGAGTTAACAACAAGACGTGTGTCATTTTTGGTTCATCTTCAATTGATCAAGATGTATATATGTGAAATCTAGGAATGTCATGTACGATTGGGAGATTCAAAGAATCATGAGTTCTGAAATCACTTACAGAGCCCAAACTGGAATACTCGGATTTCTTAGGCTTTTTTAGGTGAAATGAAATATGCCAGTTCATGCTTGTAAAAAATAAAGATAAAAGGACATGGATGCGCCGAAACAAACCCAACTGATGAAAAGAAACAAACGCCATCGCCATGCGAAGAGCCCAAAACCAGGCTCTACCTGCGTATAAGTGGTACACTTATATATATACCCGACACTTGCAGCACCCTTCTATCCGGCAACTCTCTGCACATCACCACCCAATATATAGGATATGAAAAATAAAACAAAACAAAAAATGCACCCGACAACTTTACCCCCCCCGCCTCTTCCCCCTGTACTCTGCATTCTTCTCTTTCCTCTTGGCCTTCTTCACCTCGTTTCTCCTCTGTTTCTCCTTGCCCCACTTCTCAGGCGCACTGACGGCTTCAATCTTTCTCTTTTGTTTTCGTTCCTCGCGCCGTTGCCTCACACCCTTCTGTACCTCACCCATGACGCGGAGGTACTCGGGAGTGCCCATGCGCTTCTGCAGCACGCTGATGATCTCGGTGGCCTTGTCAATGAGGGCACGGTATGTGTCGTTGAAGGTTGGGTCCGTGGAGCGGGGAACGGTGGTGGCGGGGTCAGTGAGGGTAGTGAAGGTGGTGAGGAGGTGCGGGAGGGAGGAGGAAAGCGTATCAATGGCGAGCTTGTTGGTGAGGGTCTCGAGGAGCGTCATGGTTGCGGTCTTGGGGTAGAGCGAGGAGAGTTTCATGATCTTTGTTTCGCGGCGGATAATGCCCGAGAGGCGGATCATGAGGCGGTGGATGGCTGTTGGTCGAGTGTGCTTGTGAGGTTTGGGTGAGGGCGAGCAACCACGCCATTCCTCTTCCGACTTTTCGATATCCTCATTCACCGCATCGTCTTCGTCGCCATCGGCATCATCGTCTTCCAGATCATCAGCGTCACCTGTCCTTTTCCAGGTCCACGTTGCACCGTTGGCGGAAAGGCAACGCCCTAGGAAGGCGAGGTTGCGGATGCTTTGTGTGCACAGTTCTTCACCAACCGTGGTCATTTCGAGGTTTCTGAGAAAAGCATGCGTTAACTTGACCATGTCATCTTCCATCAAAGATAGGCCTCTGGAACCCCGCAATGGCAAATTGGAAAGGCCGGCATCTCCATTCGTAGAGGCAATGTCAGCGAAAAGTGTACCCATGAGTTTAGCAGCCGTAAGTTTGATCCACGCATGAGGATAAGAGACGCAGGACTGCAGTGCGGACCAGAAGCCTTTCTTGTCTGGCGAAAACATAACGTCCGGCATGGACTTGCACAGTTTCATAAAGACAGTGAGTGCATAGTAGAGGAGCTCCCAATCATCATCGTCGCGCCTGTTAAGTGAGGTTGCCATCGCAGTTTCGAGTTGCTCCATGACAAATGATAGATCCTTGGGCTTGACGTCGACGGCTTCGATATAGAGTCCCCAGCATTGGATGCCTAGACGTTTCATTCCCGTATTCTCGTCCTGCTCCAGCCAGGTTCGTAGATCGAGGCTGAAACTTTTTAGTCGTGTAGAGTCCGCATGCTCAAACACCCTTTTGAGTAAAGCACCTGCCATGGTGCGGCAATCGCTGGAGTCATCGTTGACCATGGCATGAACAAGCGGAACAAACATCATACCAAGCTCTTCTTGAAGAGCATCGTCTCCAACCTTGTTTAACAGCAAGTTCAATGCTTCCATGACTGACTGTCTGCCCTCGACATGGTCATATCGCAGGTTCTTGAGAAGAAATTCGACCTGCTTTCTAAATCGATTCTTGGCCTGTGGATATTCCGTCAGAAAGTGGAAGTAATTGCTGCGAGCAAGGTCCCGGGTAGACCGTGTGTGGTTCGTTATCATCATCGCCGCAACTCTATCCATAACTTCATACACCTCAGCGATGATGATCTTGCGATTCATCACGGCCTTCAGGAAGCCAAACGTAACACCTTGGCGATCAGGTTCGTCCAAGTCAGGACGGATACGCTTAAGAAGCTCCGCCAAGTGACGTTCCTTTATTTCTACGTTTGGTCTTTCGCGCAAGACGGAGGTTATCAATTTTAGAGAAGCTTGTGCGATCTCGGAGTTTGACGATGGTGCGCCCTTGATAGATCTAACGGCTTCTTCGACATAAACGGAACAATTCTCGTCTAATTCCCGCATTGGGACTTTGATGATGGTGCTGATCAAGCGGATAGCGGATACCTGAACTTCTTCTTGCCCCGCGAGTAACGCGTCACCAATGACGGGTAGAAAGCCGGTTAGATGCTTGGGAGTCTGGAGTATTTCATTCTTTCGTAGGACTGTACGCAAAATGTCAAGACTGAATCGTGTGATCTTGTATATGTAAGACGTCGTGGAAAGTCGAGCGCCTGACTTGGAAGCACCCTTCATGTTAATAAGGTACTTTTTGTTTCGAGGGTCAACACGTTGTGTCTCATGGGAGTTTTCGCTGGCCTTATAAACCTCTTGAATCAACTCATAACAGAACACAAGCATGTCGCGACCCTGCACAGACGGATTTTGCAATATACCAAGTCCGATGCGCCGCAAAAGCTCATCAATCTTCTGTACTGCTTTGGAATTCAGTTTCTCTAGCAGTAATGATCTGATCGGCACAATGAGATCGGCCAGGTGTGTAGGGGTGACAGAACGTGCAATGAGATCCATCGAATCAAAGCTCTTGCTGCTCTTCACTTCCTTCATTTTGCTGATGTACTCCTCGGCATCTTTCTCTTGGCCTGTGAGACCAAAGGTATCGTCCAGTATGACATCCACAATATCAGGAAGACAGTAATCCAAGTCTCCTGGTTGCAATTTTTCTGATAGTTTGACGAGAATACTGTGCAAGGTGAAGGACAACACATGTAGCTGATAACCTCTTTGGAGCGCAATCCTTAGCGCCTTGAGAATGAAACCCAGATAAGCCGGTCCAGTGATGCAAGCTATCTCTGTCAAGGTATTTCGTGCCAAGTCTCTGGCATCCTGTGCTCGACTTTTGAGAATATGACCGATATCCAGGAGCAAAGAAGGTAGTCTGAGCTCTATTTCCATGGGCGGCAGGACAAGGAGAACCTTTGCGACAGCTACAGCAATAGGTACGCGCAAACTGACAGTCGAATCATCTTTCTTATGCAGAAAACCGGTCAAATCAGGAAGAATATTGTTAACGAGGTCGCTAGCCAGTTTATCCTGTTGCGGGAGCGTCCTAACAAGTGTTGAGACCGGTGACTCCACTTCCATAGCATCTTCGTCACGGGGGCCTTGGGGAGTGAGCTCCTGATCTTGCTCTCTTCCGGCTACCACATATCCTTTTTGGCGTCCCGACTGACTCAGACCATCCATGAGTCCTGCAAGCAATTTTATCATCATTTTTTGCATATCTTCTTTACTCGCCAAATACCCAGAGTACCGCTTGAACAAAGATCGGAATTGTGGCCATTCAAGGCCCTGGGACAAAGCAGAAATAGTTTTGATGGTCTCTCCAGCAAGGCTGTTCGCACCTTCATCGTCGGCTTTGTTGAATACGAAGTGCTCGAGCAATGGGAGCAATATGTGATAAATGTTCCCACTTCGAAGTTGCGTTGCTTGGCTTGCAAGCCTACGAAGTGCTCGTAGGCGTCGGTGCCCTTGAATGTGAAGAATATTGGAATAAAACGAGGATTCTTCGTCACCTTGGGCGAGAAGTTGGAGGTCAGTGATCGGTTCCCAGTCATGATATGTCTCCACAAGCTGGGCAAGGACCGCCAAATATTCTACTCGTACAAGTTCCGATGACTCACGCATTCCATTATGGATGCCAGGTAGAATTGCCGAAGAGAGAAAACTCTTGTACTCGTCATCCTTGATTGAGACTTGGATAAAACGTCTCAACGACAGAGACGCATTTACGCGGATACTCAATTCCTGATTATCTTTGATAAAGTAGAGCATATTGAACACAAGTGGCTTCCATTGTTTTAACGAATAGGAATGAGCAGCTTCTCCGGTGACAAGATCAAATGCAGCTGCACGTCGGTCAAAGTCAGGCTCATCCAGCCTGGATGCAGAGAATGCGTTCAGGTCATGACATAGCTCAGCCAATGATGTAAGATCCGGATGAGCAGTCGCAAGATCCTGTAGGATGTCGCAAAGAGTAGTCCTGGATGCCCTGTCTTTGAAATAGGAGAACAAGGGACATATGGCGTCGTACACGGTAGGGAAGAGCTGGACAAGGTCGGCTTCATCACAGCGCGGAATAAACTCGTGCAGAATCCTCAGTAGCCCCAATTTAGTATAAGGGGTGACTCGATTCGTTGGCTGCTTTAGTAAAAATGATGAGATTTCAAGCATACTGCGTGATTCTGCCGAGCCTACTATATGAGGAGCAAGCTCTGCAACAGTCTGTACACCGGACTCTAGAAGCTCTTTGCTGGGACTCTTTCGCAGAAGGCCGCCGATCGCAATGAGCATTGAGCTCGAGAATGGCTGCAATATGTTTGAGTGAATCCTGTTCCTCAAAATTTTGTCGCTAGCTGGCCCATCCATGCTTGTAGCTAAAGAAACCAGCGTACGGATGATGTCGTCAAGCACAAATCGTTTCACCTCATTTTTCGCAGATGGAACACTCAAGCACTCAATTATTTTGTGCATAACGTCCGCGTTGTAATCGACCAGGAAGGATGCCGTGGATAAAGACTTAGCCCATGCTGCAAACAATCGCAGCATTCCTGATATTGACTGCGCCGATTCGATGGGGAATTGGTGGATTCTAGGATTGACCACCTCTGAAACGATTACTGCTGGATAGGAATCCCAAAAGAAGAGCGGACAGGACTCAAACAAGAGGTTGACGGAGGCCAGAGAGCGTTGGCGAATAGATTTGGTCAATGAAGACACGCTGGCTTCTGAGTCTGAGACGGCACTGGATTTCCCTAGCTCTCGAGAGGCTCTAATGAGACAGTACAGAATGGGGTCAATAACTTGGCCGACGAATGGGTGAAAGGTCGTTCCGAGGGTACTAAGCATGTCCTCGAGCATGGTCAACATACCGAGCTGCCGTCTTGGGGGCATGCGCTCCTCTTGCAGCAGGCCTTCATCGATTTGACCGTCTTGCACAATGGAAATCTCATTGAGTGCACCAAGAGCAATGGCCAGGAATTGATTTATAGCGTCTCCTTCGAATCTAATAAGAGTTTGGAAAACAGCTTTTCTCTTCGTCTCCAAGCCTCGCTTTCCACTGATAACTCTTCCGTACAATAGGCGAAGCAGCACAGGAAGCAAGCGATCGCGATGCTCAACTTTGACTAGATCGTTCTCTGTACCAATATCAAGGAAGTTGGAAACCTCATCCCTGAATCGGGCATCGTCTAGGAGGAAGAAGAGATTCTCCTTATATTCAATGATAGAAGGTTCCTTCCATGCGACGAGGGCTTCCAGAGATGCCTTTTGTATTTCAACATCGCCGTTACCCAGCAAGGCCAAGAGTGCTTCGTAGACTTCATCGGATTTGAAGAGCACTTTGGGATTTACAAATTTAGAAAATAGCGAAAGCATGGCCTTTTGATCCTTCCGAGTCCAACGATGCGATTTAGTTGTCTTTTCCGCTGCAGACTCGTCTTCGGGGCCACCTTCAAACCGTTGTTCCGATGTCCAATCGAGTAGCACAGGAACTAGTAATCGCGATCGTTTCTCAGCCACGAGAGGTATGTCATTCAAAACACGGAGTGCTTGTGTCCTACTAAAAGGTGTAATAAGAGGGAATGCGGCGTGTGTAGCATTGTATCTTGCAAAGAGTCGTTCGCTAGGGTCTTCTACAGCGTTCTTATCTTCCATTATAATATGTTCGAGTTGCATGAGGTTAGTACATTGAAACTCCGTTCCATATCGTGAAGGAGTAGGGCCGGCAGGTGTGTTGTCCGGATAGTCTTGGTTTTCGGGTTGAACTATCCATTGGAATGCAATCCGCGTCACATGGGATTCTCCTTCGCTTGTTGTACATATGGCCTTCAAAGCCGCGCATGCATCGTTCCAAACTGACGCCAGTTTGACATGAAGGAGGCCAAAGCAGAATGTCGGTATAGCTTCTCCAACCCATTCATCTGAAGCCACTTCTGGGTACATGGTAGCAAGTTGTCCAACTCGCATAGACACGGACCGTTGCGTATCCATATTTGCCGGCGTTTGCTCGATGATTGTGGCTGTCGCGATTGCGTTTTGTGGTTTTTCGTCCTGCGAGATCAATACTTTGAGCAGGTCCAGCGTGTTCAGGCGTAAGTCGTGAGATGGCGATCCGAGGCAGCGCATCATTGCCTGTTTCAAACTCTCCATGTGTGGCCCCTGTCGAGTCAACGTGCCTCTGTGCCTCTTCACCAATGCAAGTAAACCTTTCCAGTATGCAAGGAACTGGCCATATACGGCAGAAGCTGCACATAATGATGGCCATAAATCTTCAAGAGAACCCAGTAGGTTATCATGCTGAGATAGGAAGCACAGCCCATTTCCAGCAGCTACAATATCAACGGGCCGTGCGTGCGCAATGTCAGAGACATCAAGAGCGTGCTCGAGGGCCAAGTGTAAATGCTTTGCAATGGCTTGCGTTGTATCTTCGGTAAGAATCAAGCCCCCTATAGCATCCAATACCGCATTGCATTCATAAGCAGTTTGAGCCAAGCCGCCGTCTGATGGTTGGGCATTGGCAAGTTGTTCGAAGCGCTGCACCATGGCCTCTTGCCAAAGGGTGGAGCATTGTATGGCGGTAGCTGGAATAAGACCCTTGCGGTGCATGGTGGGTAGGACATGACATAGCTCCTCAATATTCTCATGCGCTTTCTGGGATATATACCTATAAATCGAATTAGTACATAGCGTCGTAGTAAAACTGAGTGCTGGAACGCATACCTTTTGAAGTACGACATGAGCAACGCATTGAATCGTTCCGCACCAATGTCGGAAAATATGGTGCAGAAAAGAAGAAAGTGTTTCTCCCAAGTGCCTCGACAAAGCTTTTCCAACAACGGAACATGAGGTATGGCTACATCCAGTGGGCAGTATTGAAACACGACAGAAACAGCAGATAGGAATGACTGGATGAATTCGGAGTCCAGTGCGGACGAAGAATGGGCTTCGTCCAAGAGCAGGTCCAGTGTATTTAGGACTGGGTTCCACGCTGCTACCCGTGAACCTTTTCTCACGCCGCATATGACAAAAACCAGCCGTGAGGAAATGGCAAGGAAGCGAGAGTCCAAGGCGGATTTGTTGATATGCGCAAGAATGGCTTCCAACAGAGGCTCAAAATGTTGTGCATCAGTGTGGTGGATGGTGGAAATAATGACACCCTCGAGAATGGGCTGTAGAGGAGGTGTTCGAAACTGCATATACTCGCCGTCATATGCTGCGGCAAGAAGCTCACTTGTTATAGCCACAGCACTGGAATGCAGACCGCGCTGAACACCTTTGATGGAATCGGCGAAAAGGGACATGATGCCCTGCTGAAACTCATAATCCTTGCCTGAGCCTTGAAGCTCCTTCAAATGTTCAGAGATGTGCTTGGTAAGTAACTTTAGAGGGGCGCTATCTCGGTGGTGAATTGCGCCCGCCTTGCGCACCAGGAAACTTAGTGAGTCCGAGGCAAATCGTGTCACGAAAGACTTTTGGTGTTCTTTACCCAGCAGAGGAGCCATGAGGTCGAAAAGTGGGCGCAAGTCGGGAACTAAGAGGCGCGAGAGGTACTTGAAAAGCCATGCAAGGCAAGTGAAGCTCCACTCGATAACTTCGACGTCTGCATGTGTGGCAGCCAGGTGCGAGACGGTACGGACAGCGCGCTCAAAGTGGGTTTCGAAGCGGACGCCCAGATCATGAGCAAGGTGAGCCAGTAGGCTGAGCAGCGGTTCTTCGCTGTGCTTGTCCCCTTTCTGAATGTATTCGACCAGTAGATCCAAGATCCGATCGCTGTGGTGGAGAACCTGCGGAAGACTGTCGCTCAATGGGGCGACCTGGCGTGCAAAGCGAGAAAAGGTTTCGGAGATGTTGAGATCGCGCCATTCAACGAGGGCATCGTTAAAATAGGAGAAGGCGCTATCGAGTTCTGCATCGTCAATTATGGTACTGCGACCGCGGCGCACAGGTTCAATCTTGAGCTTTGCGATGCGGGCGGAGAAGGACTCGAAACGGTGGTTGCGGCTCGAAACAGTGCCGCCCTTGACATGCTTGGGAGGGCGCGACTTGGGGCCTGCGACATAGCCCCTCGACATAGCTGCCATGATTTCTCTGCTTAATAGGTTTGTTGGACGAGTCCGCGACCCAGTCGAATGTGTATGAAGGCAACTGGCTGCGGCGACAAAATCTTTGAGCTTGGACATGAATTTTCATATCGATAAGAAGAGTGAAGGCAAGCTAGCTTGAACCGACTAGCGCGGTTTGCCCTGCCTGCCTATACCTTAGCTCAAAATGTGCCTACTTGGCTAGTAGGATCAATAGGAATCAACCACCATCTCATCTTATCATACATAGGTATCGCTGTCATGGCGTGCAAAATGTAAGTCCTTCCGATTGATTCTGGGACATCTATCATGTGCTACGGATATCTTTGCTTACGTCCCCCCAGTGCCGTCCTAGGCGATATCAACGGCCAGTTTCCCGCCGTCTTTACCAAACTTGCTGCCCTGCAAACGAAAAATAACTTTTCTTTTGCTATTGTTGCCGGCAATCTTTTTGCAAACCCAACTGATGCAACTGCAGAAGATGAAGCCAATGTACGTGCCCTCATCAGCGGCAATATTCCAGTCCCTTTCACTGTCTACTTCGCTCTGGGCACCAATCCCCTGCCTGAAGCTGTGATTGAGAAGCTTCAATCTTCAGACGATGAACTGTGCCACAATCTTCACTTTCTCGGCAAGAGATCCACCATGAACACCGCAGAGGGGGTTCGTATTGTGTCCCTCGGCGGCCAGCTCGACCCCAACATCATCGCTGGCCACTCCAAGGACGGTCATCTTCCCTTCTATTCCGAGACCGATGCAAAGGTTCTACGGGGCGCTACTTCTGCCGATATACTCGTCACTGGAGATTGGCCCGAGGATATCCGCGCAAGATCCAAAGTTGTTTTCAATCCAGAGTTGCAACCTCGTAGCCAGCAATGCGTGGCCGATTTGAATATAGCACTCAAGCCACGCTATCACTTCTCCGTGTCCGGCCAGAGTTTCTTTGAACGCGAGCCCTTCTTCCATATGCCGAGCGAGGATACAGATGGCCTTTACCCCATCACTCGCTTCATCAGCCTGGCAGCTTACGGCAATGCTTCCAAGCAAAAATGGATCTATGCATTTTCACTCGACCCAAAGGCGAGTCACCCTGTCTCTCCACCTTCCGGATCAACCATCTGTCCGTTAGTGCCCTCCGAACACCGGAAGCGACCTGCTCCTAAACACCGCGAGGCCGCTCTAGTCTATGACGACGGCAGCCGACGAGGTCGGAAACCACATAAACGACGAAAGTTCGAGCCCAAAGGTCCCCTTTCTTTATCTGAATGCTTCTTTTGCCTTGCAAACGACAATATTGCCACTCACCTTGTGACCTCTATCGGCGAAAATTCATACATGACCACTGCCAAAGGCTCCTTGTCCACCTCGGAGACGTACCCAAAGCTAAACTTCCCGTGTCATATGCTCATTATACCATTTTCGCACCAGCCGACGCTGGCGGCAATAGAGCAGGAAGAACGACAGGCAACGTATGCAGAAATGCAGAGGTACAGGGTGTCAATGAACAAAATGCTCAAAACGCAAGCGGGCGAGGAATATGGCTCTGTAACGTGGGAAATCAGCAAATCCAGTCTACCACATACACATTGGCAATACTTGCCTGTGCCCGCCGACCTGATCCGCAAGGGGCTTCTGGAGGCCGCATTTCGAGCTTTGGCGGAAAATTACCACTGGCCCGCGTTCACCCAAGAAGATGTGGGAGACGGTTTTCATGAGTCCAGCGATTTCTTCCGGGTGTTGATTTGGGATCCTCAGAACGATGGCGAAACGCAGACCAGCCTAGTTTTGCGCTTTGACGAGAAGATCAAGTTCCATGCACAGTTTGGACGCGAAGTACTTGCCAAATTGCTACGGTTAGATGACCGAATCGACTGGCGTGATTGCGGGCAGACGCAAGCCGAAGAAGAGCAGGACGTGGAGAAGTTCAAAAAGGCGTTCGAGAAGTTTGATTTCACGGCCGATTAATCTCGAGCGGCATTTTCAGAGCAAGTGTGGAAGAAGGCATTCATGTCTATGTGTAAAAATAGTGTATTATACATCCGGTCTTCTTGCATTCTATTTCTGTAGATATTGGCGCGCATTGTGGACATGACAGATCCTACCGGAAACGGCATGTAGGTTTTGGAGTGTTGATTACGGCACTAAAGGGTTGGCAAAGCAAGCTCCGGGCCCAGACAAGCAGTTTGTCCGCCTACATGGCCTCACAGTTCAGGGATACAGTTCAGAGACGCGAAAACAAAGGAAAAGGAGATTGAAACAGCATAAGTAGAGGGACGAGCATTTGGAGCGAGAGCAGAGTAAAGCGGCAAAGACGGAATGTGATCTTCAATGTTGTTGCAACTGCTTTGCCAAGGTTAACCTACCCACAGGGGGTTCACATTGAGACGCCGCATATCGGGAGGTCAGTGTACCCAATTGACAATCCCATTAACTGTATTAAACGGAGTAGATTGGTCCAAGTTTTGTACAGGCCCTGTATAGAGCGAGTCACGTGATTACCCCGCCGCCCCACGTGGCAAGCATGCATTCATTGACTGGCAACTAACGTAGTTGTCAATCTTCTAAAATTGTACATGTAGATACTTGGGGTATGCAATCAATGTCAATGACACAGACTAGTCGGACCGGATCGGAGATAAAGATACGTTTGGGGAAGTTCAGTGTTTACCAGCCTAACCGGGTAGCTGCAGTGGTGATCAAGCAGGTACAGAGATGCATTATATATGTAGGTACGGTAAGTTTGGTTATGCGCTCGTGATCGCGTACACAATGATAAACAGGGGAGGGCGAGTGCGCGCTACGGTCCATTGGTGCTGGTCAGTTTGATTCGCTCTGCCACAACACCCATTCCAAACGTCCTTCAATCTCTAGCCCCCGTCCGCTTATTTGCTCCGAGAGGGCATTAGATGACAGCGAAGTGGAACCGCTTGGCCTTGCAAGTTGCTATGGACCTACCGCTTCGGGAGGGTAGTTGAGCTATGTGTGCGTGCCTGTGGTACGAACCGCAAGGATGCCTCCTGTATTCTACACGCGTGTATGCTCGTGGCCCTTATCATTGGACCGATATGGCCTCTTGTTGGATGTGGGCAGAAAGTATTTAGACCTCTCCGGCCTGGCTTTAAACTTCTGCTATCTGTCACGTCGTCTCGAGGCACTTTCGTTCAAGCAGCAATGAAATCGACCGTTTTGGTTGCAGCCGTCTTCACGGCCCTGGCCGCTGCTCTCCCTACTCCCGACCTTACCCGCCGGGCGCCGCCAAACATTCCGTCAACGTCCTCTGCAAAGTCGCTGCTCGCCGGGCTGACTGTGGCTGTTCAAGGTCCTCAGACGGGCTACTCTCGCGACCTCTTCCCTCACTGGATTACACAGAGTGGCACTTGCAACACGCGCGAGACGGTCCTCAAGCGGGACGGAACCAGCGTGGTAACCAATGACGCGTGTGCCGCAGTTTCGGGCTCGTGGTATTCAACCTACGACGGTGCGACCTGGAGTGCTGCTTCAGATGTCGATATTGACCATGTCGTGCCGCTCAGCAATGCCTGGAAGGTATGTAAAGTCTCTCCGACGAGAGGAGAGCAACCTGGGTATGTTAGACTGGACACTGACGTGAGACAACAGTCTGGAGCGGCTTCATGGACGACTGCTCGCCGTCAATCTTTCGCAAACGACCTCACCAATCCCCAGCTCATCGCCGTGACGGACAATGTCAATCAAGCCAAGGGAGACAAGGGGCCAGAAGACTGGAAGCCGCCGCTAAGTACGTTATCAATTGAACAATGGTTCGAAGCCGAGACAGTCGACTAACCAAGCATCAACAACAGCAAGCTACTACTGCACCTACGCTAAGATGTGGGTTCAAGTAAAGAGCGTATGGTCACTTACAATTACAAGCGCCGAGAAAAGCGCTCTGACAAGCATGCTTAACACGTGTTGATGATATGACCAAGTATCTAATGTATGAAACGGAGTAGATAGGTCCAACTTTTGATTTGTACATACTTAGGTATGTATAGAACGAGGTTGTATTCGGATGCCGCTAGTAACCGATAAGGAATGAAGCGATGAATGAATGATGTTTTGCTTTTCAAAGGTGACAATTGCCCTTGCATACATATGTACATATGTAGTGAAGAGGTGAAAACAAAAAAAGGCGCGGGCCCGATCACCAATTGTTGTAATAGGGTCCGTTAACTGACAGAAGAAGATGATATCGGAATGCATAGCCAGGTAGTTATGAGTTGTTGATGGTGGTGTACTAACAATAGGGAGGGGGTGGGGCAATCTCGCACATTCGCCCTTTCCCTTGCCGGTCCCTGCCGATTGATTTGTCATCTCTTCGGCCCATCACTCCTGTATATTTTATGTAGATACAAAATACAGATCTCGCCGCATCACTCCTATATAGATATAAATCTTGCCGGACAATCTCGCATACAGCAGCATATCTACATATCCCCTTCACCCTGGCTTTCAAAGCAACCGTGGCCAAAATGACAACCTTCAACATAAAAATCGTCTCTGACACAGTTTGCCCGTGAGTTTGCTCCTCTTCGTCTTCTTCTGTCCTCTCTCTTCTCAGGATGAATGCTTACCCTGCGATAACGTATATAGATGGTGCTACGTGGGCAAAAAGCGTTTGGAGAAGGGTATTAAGGCGTACAAAGAGAAGTACCCAGATTCCAACGACACTTTTTCAACAACTTGGGCGCCCTTCTACTGTCAGTATATAATTCCGGCTACAATGTTCTCTCAGGGGTAAAGTCATCTGACACTGTACTCGCGAACATAGTGATGCCCGACGCTCCCAAGAACATTGACAAGAAGGAATACTACGTTGCCAAGTTCGGCGAGGCACGCACTGCAGCCATATTCGAACGCATGACGGCCATCGGCAAAGAAGAAGGCATCAACTTCAAATACGGCGGACGCACTGGTAATACGCGGGATTCGCATAGGTTAATACAGCTGGGTAAGAAGAAAAGCCCGCAGATGCAAACTCGCGTCATTGAAGAGCTGTTCGCTGCCTACTTCGAAAACGAGAAGGACATAACATCACAGGACGTCCTCGTCGAGACTGCCGTTAAAGCCGGGCTCGACAAGGCAGAGGCTCAAGAATGGCTGTCGAAGGGCAAGGGTGGTTCGGAAGTTGACGCGGAAGTCCAGGATGCGTATCGACAGAACATTCACGGCGTCCCCAACTACACCATCAACGACCAATATGAAATAGGCGGCGCCCAAGAACCAGCCACTTTTCTAGAGCTGTTTGAACGTATCAAGCGAGGTGCTGCGGGAGGTGTCGCCACTGGTAATACGTGCTAGATCATCGGATAAATTCCATGTGATCGCACAAGGGTAGAACGGGCAGCGTACCTATTTACTTGTACCTGAATCAACGTCATGTATAACCATTCTTAACACGTGCTTGTATAGTAAGAAGCTCAACTGGCCTAAGTAGTAAACAGGCCGGTGAGTCGTATTCCGCGCTCAAATAGGTCTAAGTTGGCAATAATACCCTAGTTGGCAATAAGTAACTCATGCACGAACGTTGCAGGCCATGCCCCATAATGGAAGCTCCGTTGCTAGCACAACCATGTCCTGTAAGTTACATATGCATGGAAGGAATTAAATAGATAACCTCGCTTCAAATAGTTTCCCTGTTTTAACTCTTAACACCCGCGCCCCTCCTCATTTCTGCGACTCAGTTCATCATCCTCTGCAAAAAATGAGAGCCCTTGCTGTGTTCTCTTTGGCCCTGACGTCCTGTGCGCTGGTCATTGAAGAGCAACCAAACAGTAAGCGCGCAATTGATGAGAATGATTTTGTACGCGTAGATGGGTTGCGGTTAAGAACAGATGGAGGATTGTATTATATCACGGTACGCACATCGATACATTACACCTATCGTTCCAGTATGCAAGCATAGGACGTCTAGATATGAATCAGTCCCCTCGTACGCACATGGATACTAAACAGAATCCCTAGGGTCTCAATTACTGGGCGTGCCTTAACCTGGCAGCATCCGAATCGCAAGGCGGAAATTATTCTCGTCTTGTACTAGAGCTTGATCAAATGGCTGCGAAGGGTGTTAATCATCTCCGCATTATGGCGTCGTCTGAAGGTGCTCCGACAACTCAACCTTTTCGAATGAATCCGCCGCTCATGAACGCTCCTGGGCAATACAATGAAGAGGTATTTGAAGGCTTGGATATCTGCCTGGATGAGATGTCCAAACGCGGGATGCGAGCAACAATGACATTGAGTAACGAATGGCAATGGTCAGGTGGCTTTGCTCAATACATATCTTGGGCCACTAACAATACCCAAATTCCGTACCCGTCCTCGTGGAATATGACCAAGAAACCTCAGCGCGCAATACCTAGAACAGGCTGGGGCGATTATACCACGACGACGGATGGCGCTGCATTATATGGCGAGTTTGAGTCCTTTGCCAACCAGATGTATACCAACGAAATAGCCGAAGGGTTTTACAAAGATCATATCAGGACGGTGCTCTCGAGACGCAACACTGTCAACGGACGCCTTTATACCGAAGATCCAACAATCATGACATGGCAGCTGGCCAACGAGCCCCAAAGCATCGATCTTATCAGCAACA
This sequence comes from Periconia macrospinosa, assembly GCA_003073855.1. Classification (NCBI taxonomy): domain Eukaryota; kingdom Fungi; phylum Ascomycota; class Dothideomycetes; order Pleosporales; family Periconiaceae; genus Periconia; species Periconia macrospinosa. The sequence continues at coordinate 27,472 of KZ805400.1, forward strand.
AAAACTCATTTTATCCATGGGTTCAACGCATCTCTGCTTTCATTCGCGAACGTGCACCCAAGCAGCTCATCAGCGTTGGCTTGGAAAGTAAACAGGGCGAGCTTGTGTTCAAATCCGTGCACAATCTATCAACCGTGGATTACGCGACCTCTCATCTCTGGGTTCAAAACTGGGGTTATTATGACATGTATGACCCTACGGGATTGAGTCTGCTGATAGCCCAGACTTTCGCCAAACAATTCATCAAAGATACCAGCCGATGGGCCGTGGACATTGGGAAGCCAATCTTTCTCGAGGTACGTATCAGGAAATCGTTACGCCTGTTGCGGATGTCCATTTATTCGATTGCTAACTTGATTGTTTCCGTTCAGGAATTCGGGATGGCTAGAGATAATTGGTTGAACAAGAATAAGGAATATCCATACCTCAGCAGTGCCAGCACTACTCACAAAGACACGTATTTTAAAGTTAGTCCCATTCTACATACTTCGGCCAGTACCAGCAATTCTGGTTCGCTTGATAGTAATCCGCTGTACGACTATCACTGACAATGTCCCGTGAAGACAGTAATTGGTGCTGTAATGGACGATTTCAAAAAGGGCGGCGCCTATATCGGCACTTCCCCGTGGGCTTATGGCGGCGTATGGCGTCCAGAAACGCAGTACATGAACGAATTTGGCATGGTGAGTCTTTTCTTTTAACTTCATCTTTTGGCCTTTAACATCAGTCCAATATACTGACGTTCTGTGTGTACCCCTGGACAGGTATGGGCAGGAGACCCTCCTCATGAAAGCCCAGGGTGGTACGACCTGTACGATACTGATGAAGCAATGAACATCGTTCATAGACAGCAGCAAGAGATGTCGAAGTATCTGGAGACGCACAATAATGGAGTGCGTGTGCCTTGAACTATTTGAAATCTGTCGAATGATCGAATGGCTATATTCGTGAATCGTCAATGTAATATTTGAATCTTTTCAAATGTCAATGGATGATGCGTACCTAAGTCCATGTGCCTACGTAATTTATTCTTCACTCACTCAAGGACATCCCAACCCTCATGAAAAAGCGGCCATCAGCTATTCAAGGATGAGAATGTGCCCCAAAACCACCTAAACAGTGTAGAATTTGCGCATTTAACCAAGTACACAATCGAACGTTGTATTATTAAGGTGTTTACCTACATACTTCGTTAACAAGTCATCAGTATTGCTGCATCATCCAATCAGCTACAATTACAATGACCACGAACCCAGGAAGACCAATGAACCAGGTTTTCTCATATTATATATACAAATACGGCAATATCGTACGATCCGACATTGAAAACGATCTCTTTAAATAACAAATTGCCTGTACTTGGAAATGACTCAATTCAGTTGTAGAGTTGCCAGACACTAAAAAACCCCGGAAAGCGGTTTATCGTATTGGATGCATGCTCTTCTGTTTTCGTGCTCGCCTGAGCTTTGTATAGCTTCTCCGCAATATTATCTATCCACGATTGAAGGATCATCATACGACGCACGATCTACGCCTGTGGTGGCCACATTCGCGCAAACTGCCCAGCCGACAAAGGAGGAAACTCGCTGGGTTACCGGCGAATGGGACGGTAGCAACAATAGCAAGGATTCTCTCGCAGAGAAGCCTGTCTCGCCGTAGCAAATCTACTACTTCCACTAGTATTAAACGTGAAGGGAAAAAACAGCAGGAATGTTATTAATTTGTTTTATACGCCTACCGCACTCTAACATGGAGGTCCTTTGCGGGGTTTCCCAGCACGAAGTCCACTAGACAGTTTTTTACTCCCAATCTAAATTTATTGCGGTGAAAATCTAGCGGAAAGGGATTATGGACCCGGAATGCCAACTCCTGTTGTACAACGCCGGGGCGGTCAAAACAAAGTAGAAGAAAAGACAAATACGGTGAAAAAAGTTGGATACATCTTGAAGGGAAAAGGCAAAGGGGACCTTATAAAAGAAGAGAAGGATCCATAGAAAAGAAAGATAAGAATGAAAAAAGCAGTTCACCACCAAAAAACGAGAAGAGGGTGATAAACATTTGTTCAGTGTAAAAACCAGCTCCGGCTCTCCAAAAGTATATACATGAATGCCTACGCGTCTAACGGGTACCGGTTCAGAAACTTAAACTGCTTCAAACCGTCTTTCAAATCATTCGACAAAGCGTTGGCTTCACCGCTAGTGTAGACGCCCGGGGTGCCAGCGACAATACCTGCAGCCTCAAACGCCTGTGTCCCCAGCCCAATAGCAGCGATTGGCTTTCCCCAACGGTAACTGTCTTGAACAATCTGCAATGGACGGCCAGCGGGGTACAGCGTAGTAAAACTGGGTGAAGTCTTGTTTTGACCAGCCGTTGAATTGGCGTTTGACAGATCCGTGCTCGTAGAGAAAAGTGTGCTAGTACCATCAGCCACGATGATGGCGTCGAATTGAGAGGCGTCCGTGGTTGAATATGTTTGATCGATACCGTTCCCGAGGGACTCAGCGACAACAACCAGCTTCACCTTGGACTGTGCGAGAGCAGACTTGACAGACTCAGCGCTTGAGTTGCTCCCCGAAACAGTTCTGCTTGTAAGATATCCAACTTTCAAGCCGTCGAGCTTAAGAAGCGGGTCTTTGGCGGCAGAGACGCCGATAGTCTTGTTATCGTGGTAGTATGTCGGATCTGCTTCAGGTGCGGTTAGGCCTAGTGCTGTAGCAACGCGAGCAGCAATATCGTGGCTGACGCGGTTCAATTGGATCAGTACGTTGTTCTTGACGACATCGCTCTTCAGTTGAGCAGTTTCGAAGCGCATGGCATTGATGATGAACTGTTGCTCCACAGGTAACAGGGAGTTGAAGAAGAGGCGTGGCTGTGACCACACATCGGCGAAAGTAGAAGACACTGCGCGCACAAGTTTGCCACTACCACTGCGATTGGGCGCTGTGAAGAAGCCTCTGCCTGTAGTCTGGTTTGCTTGGCGAGGGGAATTTTTGTTCAGCGTGTTGGGCGAGTAAGCCGCCGTGTTGAGTGGGATATACATTTGTCCTGGTAACGTTAGCCAACTCCGATTTGTGCTTGATAGAGACATACCGGCCCCGTCACGATTGTTGTTGTGCCATGGAACCCGCGGTTGGTTTATGGGGAGTTGTTCAAAGTTTGGCCCACCGTGACGATTCAGCTGGGTGTCCAGGTACGAAAACAAACGACCTTGAAGCAAAGGGTCCTCAGAGAAGTCGATTCCGCGTACGATATGGCCGGGCTGGAACTAGAGACTAGTTAGCATGAAACGAAAGGGGGCTGAAATGCAGGACGTACCATGACTTGCTCTGTCTCAGCGAAGTAGTTTCGCGGATTGCGGTTCAAAGTGAGCTTCCCAAGAGGCTTAAAGGGTACAAGGTCCTCAGGAATAATTTTAGTGGGGTCCAGGACGTCGAATCCGAAACGCAATGCATCTTGCTCTTCTATTATTTGCACCTCAAACTACGTTGGATCAGCATATGGCCATCAAGCGAGTAAAGCGATACATACCTCGTACTCTGGAAATTCCCCCGCCTCAATACTGTCCCAGAGATCCTGTCGATGATAGTCGGCATTCTTCCCCGAGATTATTTGTGCCTCTTCCCACAGAAGCGAAGCTTTGCCCTGCAGGGTTCTCATCCGAAATTTCACAAGTCTGTTTTGCCCGTCTCCGGTCACAAACCGAAAAGTGTGGACACCCCACCCATCCATATGGCGATATGAACGTACAGTTCCGTGGCCACTCATTGCCCAGAAAAGCGTGTGCAGGGTACTGGGCTGTTGACTGAAAAAGTCCCAAGCACTGTCGTGGGCGGTCGCGGCTTGGGGAATTTCACGATCAGGCATCGGCTTCACCGCATGAATCAGATCCGGGAATTTGATCGCATCTTGAATGAAAAAGACCGGAATATTGTTTCCCACGATGTCTATCAAGTGAGATGTATTGATTAGAAGCCAATTCACTAGGAACGCCATAGATCTTACCAAAGTTGCCCTCATCGGTATAGAAGCGCAGAGCGTAGCCGTGAACATCCCGAACCGTATCAGCGGATCCACGGCTGATTTTTTCAAATAGTCAGTTATATTGAACAAAGAGGATATAATAAATGAGGTCTTTGGACGACAAGCAATGTGCCGCCTCAATGTGAGATATACTAACCTTCCTGCTACGGTCGAGAAACGGACAAAGATCGGTGTCTCTTTGCCTGCAGATTTCAGAAAAGAGGCATCCGTGATGTTCGACCAGTCTCCGTAAGACGTGAATACTCCATGCGCTCCCGCACCTCTTGCATGGACAGCTGTATTGAGGACTTAGTAAAACACCAAAGGCGCATAGCAGTTGGTCCGTACCTCTTTCCGGTACACGTTCATGGTCGAAATGAGTGATCTGCTCATGTCAGCATTCTGTGGAAGCGGCATTTTTGACGATGTAGTATCAGGAAGCTCTGGTACTCGTCATATATATCTTGGACGAATAGCTCACCTTTTGCCTGAAGATGAAGTCCTCGAGAAGAGTCGGTCCTCTTTCACCAGCCTTAAGGCTGTCTTGATCAGACATTGGCCCACCGACATCGCTCGTCATATATATGTCTTCATCGTGAAGCTCGAAATTGGCGAGGAAGTCGTCAGTTGATTCAGCCTCTGGGGGTGTTTGTCGTCGAACAGGAGGATGGTGAGCTGGGAGCTCCTCTCCTGTCATCAATGGGCAGGCAGCATACGTGAACTGACTGTAAGCAGCGAGGAACACCAGGCAACGAGAAGTAAACATTTTGGCGTTGTATGCGGAGATGCACACTTACTGTCAACATGAAGCGGGCGTACCGCTATTTTATATTTGACATGACAATCAAGTCCGTTACCAATCAGTCGACCTTCATTCAGTGTACCCACCTGGACCTGGGCTCTAAGCAGGGTCTCGCCTCTCCTGTGGGGGAGCCGAACGTCATTGATAGTGCGCGATATCTCCTGCAAGATTTGGGAAGGACGGACTAGGAGGAGCGACTGCTCGACAGGGTTCAAGCGTATGCAGATGGATGAGCATGATACATGCACAACAGGACAGATGCAGAGGGTGACATATCGTATGGTATGGTCACAATTATGAGAAATGATTGCTCTACGGTTGTTGCTATTGGAGAATTCAGGTTCGGGTTCAAAATAGCTCCCCGGGAAACATACGAGGCACCGGGACGACGTCGTGCAGGCGAGGTCTCTTAGACTGGAAAAGAGCAATTTCGGTGATCAGTGGGTCCTCCCAAGGAGCCCTAACCTGCATAATGCACGTACTACTACGTGGAATGAGTAACGCGGCGGGATTGGCGGTGATGATGGTGTTTGCGTTTGGTCAAGCCACCCCCAGGCTACGCCTGGTTTTTAAAGAGTGTTGATTCGTTGTATGCTAAAGGATGACGGGGCTCCAGGATTGAAGCGCATGCCATCCCAAGGGCATGGGCCTGACATGTCAAAATAGACAACCTTCCATTGTTGGGAAAAGTGATTCCAAGATGCCCCCCGAAGCGGCGATGCAGTGAAAATTGAATAGATGAAGATGGATCGACGGAGCGACCAACCAACCAAGGGGTCCGGAGGGTTGCCTCTGTGAGGGTGTCAGTAGGTAACTAAGCTTACTGTAGGTAGGCACAGGCTGCTTGGACAGTGTAGCACCATATCAGGACATGAGTGTGTCGATATTCGGCCGGCGTTTCCACGATCCAAGTAGCTATTTGGTGGAAAGTTGGAGCGGTTGATGGCTTGGAACTCTGGAGGCGACTGGGATGGCGGCGGCAGTGGCTTGGCGGCGACGGGGGATGGATAAGGCTAGCGGGGCCACCAAATCTCCCCGAGTGACGAGTCGAGTGATCAATGACAATGGTCCAGAAGTCAACGGGTTAGTAATGTACCTTGGAGTAAGAAACCTTCATGGGCAATTAATTGCAGCATGCTTTTTCTTTCCATCGAACTCTGGGCCCGAGTGATTAGGAATCTCCGACATTTCTGAACTTTGGAATGTGGGTCCAGTCAGTCTGTCGCTCCCGTCGATATGTGCATGACGAATGGCTGAGATGTGACTTGTTGAATGTGTCGCTGCATCGGTGTGCAACATGGTCCATGATGGAATTGATGCTGACTGTGACACCCAAGTTAAACTTAGTTACTTTGTTAGTCGGTTAGTTACAGTAGGCCTGTGTTCATGACTTCAAGTATGTCGTCGGGACCTTGGCCGACGATTCACGGCATTGGTCTACTTGGCCGACAGTGGTGGGCCGTCATGGCGTGACATCCAAGGACGGTTGTCTTGTTGCCTGCCAGTCTGAGCACATGATGATTGATGATGAGGGATACCTTAGGTACCTAGGCCAAGTTACCTATGTAATGTCAAGTTAGCTGTCCAAGTAAGCTCCGGAAGGACCATGTAAAGTTACTGGGTGGCGTGCTGTAGATTCATGCAGTAACGTTAACTGCACTCTATCGGGCACGAGGAGCTTGCTGCATGTCCGTTGTCGTCTGCGGTTGGTGGATGATGATGGCTTTGGTGATGATGATCGGCCATTGGCAACGGATGCTTAATTAATGCGGCGCGCCTCCGGTACCTAACCGTTTCTTGTACAACCATCTATATATATATCCGCTTGGCTGTAAGAAATAATAAGTACCACAGCCTTAATAGACAAAGCTATTACTTCAAGGGCAGTAAAACGCACAAGTACAACTAGCTAATTTTATAACGCTTTATTCTCCACAGCCAAGAGCGTCGGTGTAGTCCTTACTTTTGAGTTTTTACGATAACGTTACTTTACATAGATTGATGGCGGCTATCTGTTACCGCCCACCTACACAGAGAGGCATGTTTGTGTCAAGCTCCGAAATGCTGTCTGTCCAACGTTCCACTGTATACACCCATCAACATGGAACACGTTCTCAACCGACTGTCGATAAACGGGTGGCACATGCATACCTAGGTATGTTACCTATGTAAACTAACGCGTAGTTATTACATAACACACCGAGCCCTTCCTGGGTACCCGTTTTACGTGTGCACAGTAGATCGGAGAGGTTTGAAACGCTCCAAGCTGAACATAGGTCAACTCACCCCAGCCGAGAATGTAGATGCACGCCTTGATGCATCCATGTTCAACTTTGTGACGATGCAAACAAAATCTACCCATGCATGTACGTTATGTACGTTATGTAGGTGCTAAGTACATAAAGTACCTATGTAGGTAGCTAAGTAAGCTGGAGCAGTCGCGATGAGGGGGATCTATGGACCATGACATCACTGCCAGCCCAGACGCTCCTTGAGCCATTGAACCCATCCATTCTCGTGTGCATCAGCACAAAAACACCAACGCGCCAGTTAATTTGAAACAACCACTCGGACCCCAAGGGAAAAAGAATAGTTTGCAATTTGCACCTTTGCACCCATTGCTTTTCGCCAGCGGAGCCGTCTGGTAGGCCCTCCCTCTATGTACGCGAGTGCTGCACTCGAATCCCTAATATCTGGACCAGGATAGATATTGAATCCCTGACCACACCACACTTGCCTTGACCATCAAAAGCATGTAGGCTAACCTTCGCTTTTCCTTGTTTCCTCCATCTCCCTCCATTCTTCTTTCACTTCCTCGACACTCCCATTCTTGACCTATCCCACCGACCACCTCTGGCACACGCAGATTCTCCTCTGCACGTACCCCTTCCGTGTCTGTCACTGACCGCTGTCACCGCCTATATCAGGAACAGATCACTCTCTGTCCGCTCGAAGAAGGATGGCTCCGGCGCCGACAAGAGTGCCCCTAGGCATCGCTTCACCATGGCCTCGCTACGAGGCATGCAACAACCAGACCTCTCGAGAAAGCTTTACAAGCTCATCAAATCAGAGAATCATGCCATCGCAGCTTATGAAGCTGCAGGACATGAGCGTGTATCCATTGCCCAGCAGCTTTCTGAGTGGGGCGAGGCTACCAACGATGATGCCATTTCGGAAATCTCGGACAAGCTGGGAGTCTTGATGGCAGAGATTGCAGAACAGGAAGAAGCCTATGCCCAGTCGTTGGAGGGGTACCGAGGGTTGCTCAAGCAGATTCGGAACACCGAGAGCTCTGTCCAGCCCAGTCGGGATCACAAAACCAAGGTTTGCGCTCTGTTCGTATTTGGATAGGTGCACAGCTCATGTTGCGATAGGTTTCGGACGAGATAGCCAAACTAAAATACAAGGAACCGCAGAGTACTAAGCTCGTCCAGCTTGAACAGGAGCTTGTTCGCTCCGAGGCGCAGAATCTGGTGGCAGAAGCACAGCTTTCGAATGTGGTCGGTCAAACTCGCCCATCGGTGCGCACGCGACTGTGCTAATTGACTGGCCTAGACTCGCCAAAAGTTTAAAGAAGCTTACGATGTTCATTTTGCGGCCACGATTGAGCGAGCTGAGAAGCAAATCATCCTAGCTAAACACGCGCGTCGCATGCTGAACCTTATTGACGATGCGCCCATTGTTCCTGGCGATACACATGCCGTGTTTGAGGGTGCCGACAGTGCTCGTCAAGTCCTGACTGATGCTGAGAACGACCTTCGCAACTGGCAACCCAATCTAGAGCCAATCCATTCGCATGCTGGAAACCTTGGACGGGGAGCCATGCCTGGAGGGCAAGCAGTCGATAATGGCACCAGCTTGGACGGCAACGAAGTCAGCCATGAGGGTCAATTAGTGCAGGATCAAGGGACTTATGGCGAGGTGAGGAGTCAAGGCGGGAGAGGCAGTGAAGAAGAATGCTTTGATGCGCCTGAGGTAGAGCAAGCGCGCGCGGTATGATGATTAGGAGGGTGGTGAAGAAGGGAGGACGGAGTGGAGCCGTTCTGGTATTGTTCTCTTCATGTCTTATTTTGCCGGGATGGTTCTTCTTTCTCTGTACATGGTTATCTGTATTCGTTACTAGGACGTGTTCACTTTAGATGGATGTAACCGATGGTATGCAATAACTAGGTAGTTGATTTGAGCACTGGGGTTTGTGAGAGCATCGGTGTGTATACATTACATGGCATGGCGTAAGCGAGGTCCATTTGAAGGCAGTGGTGGGGTCCTAGCGCGGCGGGCATGGGGCATGGATAGATCTCCGGCAAGAAGACACATGGAGCTTCAACCTCACCTCCAAATTGCGGGCCACTCGAGCATACCAACTACGTCGCCCATTTTCCCACGCCCACGTCCACGTCCACGCTCACGCTCACGCCCGCCTTGAGTCCACGCCTACTCCCGCGTCTGCGTCTGCGTCTGCGCCTGCGCCTGCGCCTCCACTCCACCTCCACGTTCTTCTTCTTCTTCTTCTTCCTTCGTCTTCCTTTCCCCTCCCTCCATCTCCACCACTCCCGCCTGCTCGTGCCATGGCGGACCGTAAGAAGAGGGACCGGTATGCGGGCGCTGCCTACGAATTCGGCGCAAACTCTGCAGGCAATGCACAAGGCGGACCTCCGCCGCCAGCTCAGTATGGAGCGCCAGCCCAGGGCTATTCGCCAGGCATTCCAATGTCTCCCACCCAGGACCCCAACACCCTTGGCCAGCAATTCCAGCAAATGAACCTGGGCCCCCAACCCGTCCAGGTGAACCCTCAGCTGCAACAGGCCGCGCCCGCACAACAGAACCAGCTGTATCCATCCGACCTCATTGCCCAGCCTGTCCATGCCTCCGAGGTCGACTCGCCCCCGCCGCCCATCCAGCTGCCCGCCAATCTCGCCGCTACCCCGTCTCCTCACTCCAATTGTCCGCCCCCGTACATTCGCTCCACCCTGGCTTGCGTCCCTACCACCCACAGTTTGCTCAAGAAGTCTAAGCTGCCCTTCTCCCTCATCGTCCAACCATACACTTCACTGCACGACGACGAGGCCCCCGTCCCCGTCATAGACGATCAGGTCATCAGCCGATGCCGTCGGTGTAGGCACGTAGTTCCCTCGTCCCCGTCATGTGCGAAATCCGCGAGCTAACTTTTCTAGGGCCTACATCAATCCCTTTGTCACCTTCCTCGATCATGGCCACAGATGGAGATGCAACATGTGCAACCTTACCAACGATGTGCCCCAGGTTCGTGCTCAAGTCCCTACCCCCATTCCCCCGGGGGGCTCTATACCCTAAATACAATATTGACGCTATATGTAGGCTTTCGACTGGGATGCCGCACAGCAGAAGAGCGTTGATCGCTGGCAAAGGAGTGAGCTCAACTATGCGGTTTGCGAATTTGTAGCGCCCCAAGAGTACATGGTCCGCCCTCCACAGCCTCTGGTCTATCTTTTCTTGATCGAGGTTGGCCAGCCTTCGCTCGTCAACGGATTGTGTGCCACTATCTCCAGAATCATCTCCGAAGCTCTTCCACGGATACCCAACGCAGATGGCAGGTATGCCGCCACTTTCTGTCCCATCCTTTGTCTCACCCATTGCTAATCTATCTCCCGGTAGAACACGAGTTGGTTTCATCGGCTTCGATGCAAGCCTCTATTACTTTTCGATCCCTCGCGATGGCAGCGAAAACAACGACCCTTCAATGCTCGTAGTTTCTGACCTCGATGAGCCTTTCCTCCCCACCCCCGACAACCTGCTTGTAACGCTCTCCGAATCTATGCAGAACGTGCAAACTTTCCTCGAAAAGCTCCCCACCATGTTTCAGGACAACATGCAAACCGCCTCAGCAATGGGCTCCGCCCTTCGTGCTGGTCACCGGATGACGGCGGCCATTGGCGCCAAAATCACCGTCATTTCCTCCTCCCTGCCTAACCACGGATTTGGAAAGCTGGAAAACCGCGAGCGAAAGGATATACTGGGCACTAGCAAGGAGGGAAGTCTTCTACAGACGCAGAACTCGTTCTACAAGAGCTTTGCTGTTGAATGCTCAAAAAACCAGGTCTCGATTGACATGTTTCTCTTTTCCAGCGCATACCAGGATGTAGCTTCGTTGAGTAACCTTCCGCGGTACACTGGTGGTCAAACATGGTTCTACCCAGGCTGGAACGCAGCCAGGCCCGAAGACGCCATCAAACTAGCTCACGAGTTCACAAATTATCTCAGCTCCGAAATCGGTCTTGAAGCTGTGCTTCGTGTTCGTGCTAGCACAGGACTGCGCATGTCAGCATTCTATGGGAATTTCTTCAATCGGTCCTCTGATCTTTGCGCGTTCCCATCGTTTCCTAGGGACCAACAGTACAATGTTGAAGTAGCCATTGATGAGACTTTAACCCGACCTTCTGTTTTCTTGCAAGCTGCTGTACTTCACACAAGTTGCAACGGCTCTAGGAGGATTCGTGTTATGACCTTGGGTTTGCCGACCACCGAGAATCTGGCGAATGTTTATGCCTCGGCAGATGCTCAAGCAATCACCACATACTTCAGCCACAAAGCTGTCGAACGCGCGTTGTCTAGTGGACTTGATGCTGCCCGAGATGCTTTACAATCCAAGGTCATTGAGATCCTGAGCACATACAGGTCAAATCTGGCTGGCGGCAGCTCTGGTGGATTAAGTAAGTCGTTTCCATCTGTTGGTTGTCTCCTTCACTAACTTGTTCAGCCTTGCCGGCCAACCTCCGTGCGCTCCCTGTCCTATTTCTCGGCTTGATCAAAAACGTTGGGTTACGCAAGAGCGCCCAAATACCCTCCGTAAGTTCTGTATTCAACCGCTTCTATTGCCGTACATTGACCAACCTATTAGGACTTGCGTGCCGCTGCGCTATGCCTCCTATCTACTTTGCCAACCGCATTACTTCTGAGATATATCTATCCCGCGTTTTACTCTCTGCATGATATGCCGGATGATACAGGCATAGCGGACCCTCAGACCGGCACTATCGTTATGCCACCTCTCCTGAACTTGTCGTCTGAACGCATAGTGCCATATGGTCTATACCTTTTGGATGATGGGGTTAACCAGTTTTTGTAAGCCCATACCGCTGCTCACTTGACAACTTTACATACTGACTTTGATAAGGTGGGTCGGTCGTGATGCAGTGCCAGCCCTTATCCAGGACGTTTTCGGTGTCGAAGATCGTACGCAGATTAAGCAGGGCAAGACTACGTTACCCCGCCTAGATAACGACTTCAACGAGCGTATACATGCTGTTTTGGAGAAGTCGCGAGATCATAAGGCAAAGGGCGTAGGCAGCATTACTGTACCGACGCTATATGTTGTGAAAGAGGACGGCGACCCAAGCCTGAAACTTTGGGCACAAACTTTGCTCGTTGAAGACCGAGCAGACCAGGGTGTGAGCTTGCAGCAGTGGCTTGGGATGCTAAGGGAAAAGGTATGTTCAACGGGCGATGACGCACCCCTCATCTTATCCACTTGGCCTGATTGACTGAAATGGCTGTGTGTTGACTATTACGTCTAGGTTGTTCAGTAGTTGGAAGGCGGAGGATGATTGGAAATTTTGAGGCGAAGTTTGGACTTCGATTGGTCTAGTTTCTCTGATGACTGATGAAACATGAAGCAAGGTGTAGTTAGACATGTCGCTAGATTTGCAGCCGAATGCCAAAACTAATGAAAATCGACAAAAACAAAGGGATTGGGCATCTATTTTCTGTCCTCAGCCTTTGCTGACCCTGGATGTTGCTTCCACATGTCGACAGAAAGAGGCGTAATCGAGTGGTGTTCAATAATCACGGCAAATTCAATTTACCATGGCGACTATAGTTAATTATGCACAAACAGTGCGACCGTCTTCTCACAACTCAGGTATTTTCCAGAAGCGGGCGATGAGGCGCCGCTACCGGGGTGTGTCGCACCGTCTTCACTGGATGAGAATGAGATTCAGAGTTGAGATTTTTGGTGATGCTGATACGGGAAGAGAAGGCCGGTGGCCGTGTTCAAGAAAAACATGTACAAGCAAGTGTATTCAATGTCGACTCAATCCAAATCAATACCTCAATCAACCTCTCATTACAGTCACTGCCTATGAAGCAGTCATAGCCAAAATCCTCTGATAGTAGCAAAACAGACGAATGCGACGTCAAAGCGAAGAGTCGAGTGATCAGAAATGAAGCAAAACAATCAAAGTATCCGAAAAAAAGAACAAAAAACCCACAACGCCTACCGTGGTTCGATCTGGTATATCTCCCCCCTCAGCCTTGGAACATGCTCTCATTTATCATGGCAGACGCACAACTATATGCAAAAAAACAAGGAATTCGTGACACGCGACTAGCAATCGAACGCACGCATAAAAACACGAAGAAAAAAAAATCGACCGTGAAACTGGGCATAAAAGCCTTCTTCCCTCCCTACTCATGGGTATCATTAAACCGATGCTTCTGGAGATCAGTCCGTCGGATCGGAGTCGCACAGCGAAACACAGGAAACGCATCGTTATAATAATTGGACCACGGTACATTTGTTGTGGTCAAAGAGATTCGTAAGTTAAGTGATGGGTCAGAATTGTCAGGTCGTCCTCCCTAGGTATATATATGTAGAAATGAAGTTGGAGTATAGAATGATGGTGAAGTTCGAGGATTCCAGTAAGGTTAGAGGCACCGCAGTCGCTACTCGTCGACTTTTATATTTGTTCCCCAACTGCTTGACGTTCTCCAGTAGCTACAGCAACAAGTGCCTCGAGTCGCCGCATGTCGGTCGCGGGCGGCGGGGGTAATGGCTGCCCCAAACTCGCCGGTCCTCGTTCAGGTTCTCGTTGAGACCTGTAGGCCGAATCGGTATGACTTTGACTTGCATATTGATGGTAGTTGTGGTGAATAGGATGGGGCCTGTCCATGATGGATCCTTGAGGCGCTGGTTTATGTACCTCAACAGGAAGACCCGATGGGCCGGAAGGGTGCGGTTCTACGTAACCATTACTATGGACGATGGCTGGGTGGTACTCAGTCATAGATGTGTTGGAAGGAGTCGGGACGCCTTCGCTACTACTGGAATCCTCAGGTGATGTGCGTTGGACGAAACGGCCAGTTTGGGTAGGTACTTGGCTTTGTGGTGGCTGAGGTTGGGCTTGGCCCGGATGTGCTAGTGGACCATTGTACCAAGCTTGACGCTTATTTTTCTTAGGAGTAACAGGTGAATCTTGAGAGCCTTTCGCCCGATCCGACGAAGGAAGTTGGATAGGTGGCGGGGGTACATTTGTTTGTGGCTCATTCAAATATCCTGGATGAGGTGCTGTTGTTGGCCGAGGGCCGGTAACTTGCCCAGTGCTATTTCGATATTGCGACCATTGTTCTCTTGGGGTGTGCGGACTTGCTATTTCGAGGCTATTGATACCATTCTGAAGAGTTGTGTCCCACGATATGCTTGTGCGTTTCTCATGCCTTGGGCGGAATGAAGTTTCTGTTGGTGCATGGTATGTAACAGGTCGGGCGGCGGTGTCGATCTGCATGGGACTCGGTTGGCGGCGGGGTAGCGACGGCATAGGCGGTGCGTGATCGAAGCTTTCGATTCCAGGCAGTCTCGTAGTTTGGGAAGCCGCAGGCTGAGAGGTGAAGGTAGGGCCCGGGGCGTCCAAATTCTGGTAGTAGCCTAGCCCACTGGTTGCTGGACGCGGGCCAGCGTATGTCCCGGGATGCCAGGTACGCCTTCTCCAATCCGCCTCAGCATTTGACTCTCTCCTAGACTCTGAGAAATTTGAGGCGATGGGGCTAGCATACACGCTGCTCTGGTTGGAGAACGTGGAGGATGTAGAGGAAGGCAGAGGAGTGATGAAGGAAGGAACGAATTGCCCTGGTGGACCAGAAAAGGGGTTACCACTGGCTGGAACAGACAAACGTCGTTCACTCGGCGCAGCACCACTCCAGGAAACAGGGCGGGATGAAGAAGATATGGGAGATTGCAGCGCAGAGCCGAATCGGCCGGGGCTGCCGGTTACGGTAGAGAAAGTCGCTGAGGTGGGCGTGCTCGCTCCGTTAGACTGAGGGTTATAATCCACGATGGTTGGCCCCGGGCTTCCCATTAGCGGAGGGTTGTAGCTATCTACAATATTAAGTGACAGTCGAGCCCTAGCAGCACCATCGTTGGCCATGGCCAATGGGGGCGGGCGCCGTCTCACATCTGGAGACGGAGGAACATTTATGCTCGAGGCAGTAGAGGCTATGCTGGAAGCAGAGAGATTCCTACTGTGGCCTCTGCTGTGGGTTCCGGTAGTGCTACCCAATGTGTTCGCCCTTGACCGATTCCCCGGCGGTCGTACGCGGTCTGTCCGGATCTGTCTCTGGAACCGGGTGCCCTGGGCAGCCAAAGAGTTTCCTGGGATGTCCTCGTTGACATGCACGGTTTGCGCGTGCTGTCTAAGGTTGTCAAGCCGTGAAAAGCGTCGCTGACAGTGGCACTGAAACGGTCGTTCGCCGGTGTGCTTGCTACTCATGCGTCAGTTAAACAAGGTTTGAGAGGTGAAAGAACGGTCTAGAACTAACCGGATATGCCGAGCCAGATGCTCGCTTCTTGTAAAGCTCAAAGTACACGGAGGATACTGAGTGCAGAAGAATCGCTGACTCTTTTTCTTTTTGGAAGCCTGTTTTGCATCGTCGTTGACACTCTCATCGTCTGATGCTATGCCCTCGTCGTCTCCACCGCCCATTTCTACGTCTTGTGAACCGACGGAATGCGAAGAATGATGAGAACTTTCCCTTTTCACGCCTTGTCTGCTATTTGGTGTGGCGCTGAATTCGCGCGAAGGGGTATAGGGCGAGGATGGCAATGGGCGCTGAGCCGCGAGGCCAAAGCTGTTGCGGGTTGGAGTTTTGGCGGCCGAATCATCAGCGCGAACTTCCTCGGATGGTTTAGACTCAACAAAGAAGTTGGAGTTGGGTCGGGGTGTAGTTGGAGTTGTCTCCTCGCCTGGTCGACTTGGTGGGGGATCCGGCACTGTCAAGGTGGTATTGACGGCTTGAAAGGTAGACATGGCGAAGACGTGCTGTCCGATCCGACTAGAGAAATGTAGAGTTCAGAGGATGCGGGTGTAATAAGAGGCTCTGGGTGGAACAGGCAGGCAGGCAGGCAAAGCGAGGCAAGATAGATAGGCAGGCAGGCACGAGTTGAGGAGCGGGCGTGGGGTGGATGCGGGTAGGTTGGGACGTTCCGCACGCGGCGCTGGGCCGGTGGTTTGCAGCGATCAAGACAGGCAGGACGGCGAAGGATGGTGGTTGGAACGCGGGTAGTATGAGGGTGGTTATCTGAGTGGGGCGGAAGCTCTCGAGGCTGGGAGGGGAGTGGTAACGGGGGGGTTGCGGCGGCGGAGCAGCATGCGAGCCTGCGAGTTTGGTCTGAGCAAGGGCGGGCGCGGAATGCGTCTAGCAGCGGCAACGGCAGCGGCAGCAGCAGCAGGGACGTTTGGCGAGCGGGCGGAGATGGTGACGAAGCAGCAGCATCGAGGGTGGTGATGGTGATGTGTAGACGGTAGGCGAGGGGGTGATGATGGTGGTGGTGGTGGTAGTGATAGTGGTAGTGGTGGTGGTGGTGGTGAGGGGCGGGTAGTCGGGGTTTGTAAGTATGTGGGCGCAGTCGCGTTGCGTTGCGTTGCGTTGCGTTGCGTTGCGGGTCAGGCAAGGCACAGGGCAGTCACCAGTGAGCGACAGTGACGATAAGACGGGGCGGACGCTGCGCTGGGTTGGCTGGCGCTGGGAAGGAGGGGGAGGGGGGAGGGGGGAGGAAGGGGCGATCCTCTAGTTACTTAGCTCGCTGGGCTGGCTCGTTAAGAATCATTCCTAGGTACCCTCCCCTTCCTTGGACACTTGGACCTTGCAGCATACACGTACCGTACTGTACATACATAACTCTACCTAGGTACCGTGTACACTAGTTACCTAGGTAGGTAGTTACTCCATATCACAACACCGCATAGCTACAGTACCTAGTGACAGTACGGTACAGTACAGTACAGTAGTTGGGCTCATTCCGACTAATGCCATGCCGTCGAGCTGAGGCTCAAACAAAGAAGGACTCGACTCGCCACGCGACCATGTCCATGTTTAGCCATGTCATGTATTACTGTACTGTACTCAGTTATTAACACGTTATCAGTTAGTCCCTCGCGACAGGGAGAAAAAACAGAGGCCCTCCCTGTACAAAAGAAAAGGAAAGGCTGGCGCGGGGGCTGGGAAAGCGGGTTGTTAAACAGACCAAACCAAACCAAACCAGACCAGACCAGACTAGACCAGACGAGACCAGACGAACGGAGAAGCAAAGACACATTGAAGAAACAAAAAATGTAGAGTTCCATTGATGCATGTTGGGCCGCTCGCAGCTGCCAAGTGACCATTGGATCACATAGTTGCCTCCTTTCATCATCCAAGTTAGTTAACTAGGTAATTACCTAGGTACTTAGTTAGTTGACTGTACATAAACATACATATGTATGTATGTAGTATGTACTGTACTGTACTATACTGTACTGTACTGTACCTAAATATGTATCTGCAAGGGGGTCCCAATGCGAGCAGACAGCAAGCACAGTAACGTACTTACCTAACCATCAACTCAGGCTTGTCTTTGTACCTGCCGAAGCGAACGCCTAGCCATTCCGCGCTCCACTTTCTCTGTCGGATTCGAAACCAGCTAGTCACGGCAACAACTAATAAACCGTACTATGTACTGTAAGTACAGCTGTCCCAACTGTCCCGGCTGACCCAGCCATCCACTGCGTCTTCTTCCAGGCGCGTCTCATCATGCATCACCGTAACGCGACCGTAAAACGCACACGCGCACGCAGCTTTGAAACGTCAGGCCCCATCCCTAAATCATGCACCTAACAAAATGAGAAGAAGAAGGTCATCTTCAGCCGGAATGACGATAACGCACAAATCAAACCCAGAAGACATTCCAAACTTCTGTAGCTATATGGATTAAGTAGGTACTCCACAAAAATGCTTCGAATACAGAAGATGATGATGCCCACGCCGACAATGATGATGATACGTCCTCACCTTCTCTCTTCTCTGTTTCTCCCCAACCTTGCCGTACGCGTACCATGGTTAAGCAAACCATCCGGCAGCTAGGCGTCAGCAGTGATTGGCCCGGGGTTAGAAGAGCCAGATTCGGATTCAGATCCACGTCTAGGACTCCAGGTGCAGCCCTTGCCTTGCCTTGCCTTGAGGGGCACGAGGGGCAACTTTATCTAACTTACTTGATGAACTTAATTCACAACCTTCCACATCATCCATCCCCGATACACACATATCATGTACTTGTCCAAACACCATCCTCGTTCAGAATTGGGTTTACAACCTTAAAAAAGAAGCAAGAAACAATAATCTAACAAACAACACCCCAAGTCAAGGCCGTCGTCACCCGGAACGCCATGCTATGCTGTGTATGCACCACCACAGAAAAAGAACAAGAAAAAAATAACCACTGCACCCTTGAAATCATCCAACAAACACCCTGCAATGCCATCATAACTTTCAAATGCAAACGCCCAACCCTAATCTCATCGTCTCGACGGATTTGCCCCCTACTCCTTTCACTCTGGCAAGCCCTTCTAGATCAAGTACTTCCTCGTCTTCCATCTCTACTAGGCAGTTGACGATACCCTCTGCTCTCTTCGCTCCAACTCCTTTTAATGCCTTGATTTGTGATATATCTCGCGAATTGATAATCTTGAGCAAGTGGCTAGTACGCGGCGTGTGCTCACCAACATTTACTCTCGACTCACAAGCGTCCGAGTCGCGGAAAACCGGAAGTCTCCTGGCTGGCCTTGCCTTTCGACCCGTCTTCTTGTATTTGAAGCTAGAGTCCGACATGTACGACTCCTCTGCATCAGATTCGGGGGCCGGTGCAAACTCGTCGTCCTCAGACTCATCTTTATACACTGCCCTCTCCCTGATTTGCTTCTTCTCTGTGCGGACGGGGCCCACTTGATGCACCTCAGAAGCTACGGCTGGCACATTCTCTCTCTTGCTCCGTATCCGCTCCTCCAACGTCTCCATTTTGGCCCGCAGCTTTCTATTGCCTGGGAAGAAGGGCTCCGCGAGCTGGTACATTCTTAACGCACTGGCTTCCTCACCACGCATTGCATGTTGCTTGGCCATGAGCAAGAACTGTAACCCCTGACCTTTCTCGTCGTCATCTTTGGCATCTATCCGATGCTCCAAATCATCCAAACGTTTTTGCAGCTCAGCGGACAGCGCTGGGGCCGCGGTTCCGGCGTCCTGAAGCGCCTTCTCGGCCAGCTTCTCGTCGATACGCTGTGAAATGAGAGCTTCGATCGATTCTTTAGTCATGGAGATTCCAGTGTTACGCACGCGAGACGTGGTTTCTGCCGTTCTGTATGTCTTCGCAGGGCGGTTTGCCAAAGCGCTCGCGTCAGCTGGCCGTTTGTTAGTGTCTGCTCGCCGCGGGTTTTGACTAGGCTGCTGAGGAGCGCGTTGCTGGGTTGATTTGCGCGCATCTGAGTAGACAGAGAATGCTTTCATGGGTTTGGATCCAGGTTTCTTCTGGTTTGCGTCCGACTTGTTCGTGTTGTGGGCTGCAGTCAGCGGTCGCAGAGGTTGCCTTATGATATTGCTACCCCCAATACTGCTCGCAGCAAGAGGCTTCGTCATGCTTCGTAGCACAGGATCGTTCTCAATTTCGCATATCTCTATCTTCTTCGTTCGGCTGGCAAAATTTAAAGAGCTGATAGTATCCAGATGGTATGCTCGCGTGGGTGCGAGGTTTAATATCATGACAGTGAGACCACTGTTTTGCCCTAGGGATAATATCCTCGTCATCTTGGACTCCCTGTATGGAATCCTTGATTTTTTGCTATTGATTGCATCCACGCAGTTGGCCAGGGTAAACAGCGAGCTGTTGATGGCATTGCTCTCCACCATGCGTTCTTTGTTATTGTCCGTTCGTCGATTATCCTCTGAGCCCGCAAGATCTATACAGGACGCACGACTTATTTGGATTGTAGTTTCGGTGGTCTGCGTAACCTTGACGCACAGGATAGCATGCGAGCGACTCGAATGTGCGTTGAGCTAATTCAAGTCAGTTATCCAGGCCATTCAACTTGAACAATCATCATCATGTTGGCGCACCTTGGTAGCGGAAGTAGACCTGTTGACGTTGGCTTGGTCATAGATCTGCTCGAATTCCTTCAGTGTCGCACATGGCTTTTCTTTCAAACCAACCACCACTGTCTTGCCGTTATTGTCTCTGATCGGTAATCCTGAAGGCGTGCGTTTCTCGGGGGGCTCAAACAAATCATAGACACGGTCGCAGTAAATCTCAAAGTATTCTAAGGTGACTTCAACCTGGGTCGCCCCAGCAGTATCCTTTTCGATCTTCTTACAACGTCGGTAAATCGCGCTCAACAGTCGAGGAATAACACCACGGTCTGCCAACGATTTACCGCCGCGCATCGTATGCGTCTTTCCTGTGCCGGTGCAGCCATGTGCGAATATAGAGAGATCACTTTGATCAGAGTCAGTTTCTATGACCGCCGAAAGGATACAGGGAGCGCCTACAATCCATTGAACAAGTGTTTTACAGTGGGGGCAACTGCGAACTTGTTAGCAATGAATTGTATATTTGTCAGGCTGTCTCCTACTCTCGGTATCGAACAATTCCTGTTGCGTCGCTCCCTGCTCATAAACAGAGCTGAACTGGAAGCTAAACGACTCGCTCTCTTTCTTTGGATTGGGTATTCGTATGAGATTGGGCCTGGCTTTGGGATCGGCACAGGTAGGAGGGTCTGCCGTAACGATCACATCTTTGTCGAGCTCATGCCGAATTAATGGACGTATGCGCGCAACTACGCGTACACTCATTGTGATGGTGGAAGAGGGCCAGAGGAATCGCGAAACCGGTCGTGTTGATGATAGGGAGGAAGAAGGTTAGTCGGTAATAAGACGAAAAGGATTTGCTAAGAGAAATACTTGATTCTACAGAGAAATAAATGACGAACGTATTGAGGTTGAGCTCTGAGTGAGGTGCGAGGGTCCATCCTAGATGGGCCGTGTTTAATTTGATGTGGTGGCCGAGCCTTGGTTGCCGGGGCGACGACGCACGTGATCGGGAGCCTCGACCTACCCGGTAGTAGGTATGTACATAGGTGTGATTACTCAATTTGATCAAGTCTCTGGAGTAATTGGATGGTATTCTGATTCTTTCATGGAATTGCTGGTCTCATTATTACATGCAAATACAGGTTTCTACATGCATACATGACAAATGTACGTATCAATAAAGCTCTGCTTGGGGTGGAATGTACCGCATAACCTCGCCTGCGATAATACCGCTAGACGGGCGACTGGCTGTCCGAGGTGCGCGGAGAAAAGTTGTCGCAATAGATGGATTGCAACTCTACAGACTACGTACCTTATATTGGGAACCGCCCGTGTTGGCAAGCGCCGGGTGTTACGATCCCCACATGTAGATGCATGACTTTGATTGGCTCCTGTCTACGCACCTCGAAACACTCGATGCTAGCGAGGAACAACGACCACCACTCTATCCTCCATAGCCCTGTAGCACCCTGAAATGACTTTTCTCAGTGACGACGCTGCGCCAGTGACATCTGATTTTCTATTTTCACATCAAACAGCGGCTAAAAGAGCTTCAAAACCAGACAGCTGCCCGCATTCAATCATTCTTGCCATCATGACCAACGTAGAACATTTGAACCTGACTGTCAGAAGCCCTTCATGTCTTTCGTTCGGACACGTCCCTAGTCCTAAAGTGATATTCCCGACATTTCTCTCTTCCCTCTTTACCTCACTGTCTCCTCATCTTTTCTCTTTTCGTCTCTCTTTCCTTCCAAGCGCGCGCGTTTACAGTTTTGTTTCCGCTGATCGCACTGGTTGTATTTCGTGAATTCGCTCACTATGATCGTCGCTCTTTTCTTTTGGCTGCTGGCAGCGTCATCTTCCTTAGTAATAGCAGGGCCTTTGCCTTTGCAATTTCGAAGTCCATTGTAAGTTGGAAGAAACTGGGTTCATATTCAACCAGCTCATCCTTCCTAGTTATCCTTATTTTCGGAATTCCACTGCCATAAGCTCTGCACCCGCACTCTTGACATCATCAAAAAGCTCAGAGCAGCTACCATCAACAACTTCGAACCCAATCAGCGAAATAGCAGAAGCAAACACTGCTATAGTGGTAGAACCCATTGGGCGCACCATCATTACACATACTCAACCGGCAATCACCTTCCTTGACCCGAAAGGGCGACCATTAATTACTCAAGCTGTTGAAACACTCCTTTCTACTTCGTTCTTCACGCAATCCAAACCCACACCTAGTCGAAGGGCATCATCTCAATCGTCAAGCATACCGGCGTCTGCATCGCCACCAGCGATATCATCAGTCCGCACATCGACAGTGAAAGCAAGCCCTCCCTCCAGTGTTGCTGCAACAAGTTCAAAATTAGTGACGCGATTACCATCCAATGGTACTGTGGCTATCACCACATCAAGTCCCAATGCACCATATTCGTCAAAGGAAGGGAATAGGGAGACTATTTCTCAGGGGGAGCAACAATCAATCAATAGCTCAAGTCTTATTTCCACAACTACAAAGTCAATGTTGTCAACCGCGACAATAAGACAATCTTCGAATCAGTTACAAGGCACAACGTCGGCGAGCTCGACTCCGTCAAACGCAGCAGCTATACCAACCATACAACGACCAACAAGTAGATTTGATCAAAGCGCTCCTGAGCCCCAGAACACATCCACCAAATCCGGGTTTCAACCTGGACGAGACCCTACGCCTTCAAGGAGTGTCGTGTTCGTTACTCAAACAGATTATACGACAGTTACACCTTCCGTTGCATCTACCTCCAAAATTGCATCGACAAGCATCTCTTCGGTTTTGCCTTCGACTTCCCTCTCACCTCCGCCAGCGGTAACAATCACATCGTCAATTCCGACTCCGCAAACCTCAATTACTCCAACAAGCGCTCCATCGCTGCCATCTTCTGTAGTAAGCGGCACTGGAGCCGCTTCACAATCTTCTGCGGCTAGTTTGACAGCAAAACCGTCAGGCGGTGGGAATGGCGGCTCAGGATTTCAATATCCTACACGTTCATCTGCTATCGGCTCTGCGCCTACTACCGCTGCTTCACCGAGCACAGCATCAACATCTGCCTCGTCAAATATTCCAGCTGCTTCATCTAGCCGACCAACCGCAAGTCCATCGGTGCCAGCTTCGTCGATATCTAATACTCCGTTGATCGTCACACCGATCAACCCAAGCCAGCTTTTCACAATCACGGTAACTGCCACCACGACGCAAAAGGAAACAGCCATGGTCACGACCACCGTCAAAGATTAGGATAAAACAGATAGTGAAATAATCCCTGTAGTAACCGCGATCTCGGATCATGTCTGGAGGACTGTCTATACATGTACATGAAACGGCACCTATTCGGGAAACGTAGCGTTTAGTAAAGCAAATTCATATCATATGTCAACAGTAAAAACTTCACTTCAATCACGTAAATTGACTCATTGTTCGTATACATCCATTGCCATTGTGAGACCACATAATGGTCACTCTACATATCATCTGTAGACATGCCCTCGTCGGATTCTCATGCATGACCAGAGTAAAGAAAAGGTAGAAAGCAAAACACGCCATGACCGGTATTCCACTTAGTTCCCATGTTGATCCTCACGCCACAAAGACCCCTCAAAGAATCGAATCTACGCTTCCTGCTCGAAAGCATCAGGGAAGCGTTGAACGTTCTTCTCGAGGCTGCCCTTGTTACGAAGGAACTGAACGTAAGCACCGTCGATCTTGATCTTTCCTTCCTTGCGCTTGGTGACGTAATCCTCGCGACGGAGGCTGGTGAAGCCCCAGTTCTTGGAGACGATGATCTTTTGGCGACCGGGGAACTGCACATGTTAGTATTTTTCCGTGGACACTCATGGTGTTAGAGTGAACGAACCTTGTACTGGGATCGCCTGAGTGCCTCCAGAGCGGTGGCACGGTTGTTGTCCCTGGTACGGACAGACAGGATGATCTGGCCGATGTTCACACGAGCAACGGTACCGTTGGGCTTTCCGAAAGCACCACGCATTCCCGTCTGCAATCTATCGGCACCAGCGCACGACAACATCTTGTTGATACGGACGACATGGTATGGGTGGGCGCGGACACGGAGATGGAAACCTTCCTTTCCGGCAATCTTGACGAGGTACTTGTTGGCGCAAATACGGGCGGCTTCGAGGGCTTCGGAAGAAAGCTGTTCGTACTCGTTGGAGACAAGGTGGATGCAAAGAGGGAAGTCGTCAGCGTTGGCACGCTTGCGGCCGAGATCGAAGATACGGATCTTGGGGTCGGGCACACCACGGTTGAAGCGCGACTTGGGGTACTAAGAAGAAAGTCAGCATCGCATGCGCGGTGTGCTCCCTTCAGGTTCGACCTACCGGCTTGTTCTTGCAGTACCGGTAGCAGCGGGCGGGACGGCGGGCCATTTTGTCGGTGTTTGGCTTCCTGTTTGGTTGTGAGCTTCCGTGGCAGTATCGCTCTACGTTGAAATCTCTGGTGAATTGCAAGGACCGAGAGGTGCAGGAAACGCTGGGATTGTCAAGAGAGAGTCTTACCTGGGGGTTAGTTGTGATGTGATGAAGGGACGGACTCGTCGTGAGGCGAAGGTCTTTGACAGAGTTGATTTCCAATCAGTGTGGGAGGCAAATGCGCTAGGCCTCATCTGGTTAACCGAGTCGCCCCCGGGGTACCATTACTCAGCATTTGCATCTTCCATGGGTTTCAAACTTGGCGCAGATGGAGAAGCAATTAGTAAATTCGTTAGCAGGGAATTTTGCGTAACCAAGTCTGCATTGAATATTAAATCTAGTTCACGACGAGTGGCGTAAAACGCAAGGGTTCTTTCACGATCATGCATGTCAAATTGAGGAAGACAGATTAATATCAAATAAACCGCATATGTTCGTTCACTCTGTTGTATTTTTGGTATACGGATGCTACTGGAAAAACCACTTCGCTTCAAGAAGTTTCATTGTTCCATTTTATATAAGCCTCGTTACTCGGAATTCCTTCTTCCGTTTACTCGGTGTTGGTGCTCAAGATATCAGAGTCACCTAGTGGTTTGTAAGCTACTGTATTAGAGTAAACGGGACAAGCGAAAATGACATACCAGCATCAATAATGGCCATGGAGGAGCAGCGGAAAAGTTTACCGCAGGCGGTACCAAGTTCGATCTGTATTAGGTAGTCATATTAGTTTCGAGCCCTCCGAAGTCAACAGGACCTCTTCTCAGGGCCAGCCCTCGGAGCACACAGTGGTCATCTCGTCGTTAGGCCTTGAGAGCGATCGAAGGTTAATACGTACGTTGTTGCCAGAGAAGTGGTGGACTGAAGTTTTGGACAGCTGTGAAAGTTAGCTGCAGTTCGCCAATACCGCAATCCGGTGCGTCCATGATACGACGTTGACATACCATAGCATAATACTCGAGCTCAGATTTGCGGAGAGGAGGAGTGTTGCCAGCAATGATGACGAGCTTAGCCTTGCCGGTCCTCAAGCTCTTCAAGGTAGACTTGTATCCGAGGGTGACCTTTCCGGACTTCATCACAAGCGCAAGGCGCGAGTTGATGGAGTCGGCGGTCTTCTTAGATTTCTTGGGGGCCATCGCTGCGCTTCAGGAATTCAAGTTATAGGGTATTCCTGCGGGTATATTGGGCGCTCCGGTCGTTGTGAATAGTCGTGGAGTCGTGGAGTCGTGAATGTGATTGCGACTGGCGTTGGCGCGTGAAAAAAAGTTACATGTGGGCGAAAGTTCGGTCTTGGCGCGTTAGCGAAACACTAACCCAAACGGGAAGATGTCATGACCTCTTGAACATTGAGGTAATTTATATCGATTAATGGTATGGTACATGTATCTGCAAACGCCTGGTTCCGATCGATAGCCTCTCTCCCACACTGCAGATTGATAATTGATATCCTAACTCATCTTAAAAACCGCCTGTGATGCGAAAGAATCTGAGAATTTCGACCACGATAGCGCATAACAGCATCATCTTCATACGAATGTTTACAGTGTCGTCCGTCATTTCGTCATGTTCCATATAGCGCTAGAAGCGCTATGCTGCAGTTCTCTGACCCTGCCTTGCA
The DNA here is from genome assembly GCA_003073855.1 of Periconia macrospinosa. Lineage (NCBI taxonomy): Eukaryota > Fungi > Ascomycota > Dothideomycetes > Pleosporales > Periconiaceae > Periconia > Periconia macrospinosa. Next base: position 53,505 of record KZ805400.1, read on the forward strand.
GGCCTGGGTGGATTGTGGACAGCACCAGGCATATTAAGGGTGTATTTGGCAAATGCTCTCGCAAGTGCTTTCTTGGCACTAACTTTTTGGGAGCCAACAAACGACTCCACTGCAACTGCAATGGCACGATCAATGTCTTGTGAAGAGCAGAATTCCGATAGACGCATTTTGCAAAAAGCTTCTGATATGCGCATGATAGCCTCGAGATGTCGAACCTGGACATGTTAATAAGGATCATGCAGTGTGAGTGAAGAAGCTTACTGTGATGGAGTAGGCACCGGTGACAGTAGATTCCCTTCTCATGTCGGCGAAGAGACGGGCAATTTTATCCTGATCGATCTGATACAGCTTGGGCTTACATTTCTCTCTTGCGTAAAGTATGTATTTCCTGAGTAGCTCTTGTGGGATAACATCGCCTTGGTCGGCCTGCCTTTGTTCTTCCTGGTCGACTTCCATGTTGTCTCCAGCCGAAGATGCTGTACCTTCTTTTGCTCCGTTGGGAAATGCGTATCCTGAGTTGGTGCGTGGATGAGCACGACCGTGAGAGTTTACGACGAAATTGGCAAGACGCTCATCCTCGCTCGGATCAACCGTGTCACGCACGACGCATAGAATGTCAAATCGAGATAAGATAGGCTCAGTAAGTTCGACATTTTGAGAGAAAGGAATCGTAGAATTGTATCGGCCACCGATTGGATTGGCAGCTGCTACAATGGCACAACGAGCTTGGAGGGTTGTCACGATACCGGCCTTGGAAATCGAGATTGTCTGTTGTTCCATGGCCTCGTGAATGGAGGTTCGATCTTGGTCATTCATTTTGTCAAACTCATCAATGAGGCAAGTTCCTTTATCCGCAAGCACGAGTGCACCTCCCTCAAGTGTCCATTCGCTGGTCATTGGGTCACGACGAACAGAAGCTGTGAGACCGACTGCAGAGGCACCTTGGCCGGTAGCGAACACAGCTCGATGGGCTGTCTTTTCCACATACTTTAAAACTTGGGATTTGGCGGTTCCGGGGTCTCCGAGCAGAAGAACGTTGATGTCCCCACGAATCGAGTGACGGCCAGGGGCTTCCTTGCTTACGCCTCCAAAAAGAGAGAGTGCAACTGCGGTTTTGATATCAGTGTGTCCGTATATGCTAGGCGCAATGGAATTAATGATCTTCTCCACAATCTTAGGATCTTTTGCCAGGTTGCGGATGGCAGCTTCGTCCTGCTCGGTGAGGCGGAAACCAGCCAGTTGATCATGTGACTTGACGATATAATTGGCCTCAATGATTGTGGCAAACACCGGAAACCCGTTCTTATTATTCAAAGCTGCGTCGTAGTTGTTGCGATATACACCTGTGACTTCGATTTCTTCTCCGGGTTTAGCTGTATCGATGAGATCCCAAAGAAGTATGACTTCTCTATGCCGTGGAAGACGGCCAGCCGGGACCGTACCGGGGGACTCTTGTAGCGTGAGTTTTTGGTAATTGCGATAGACAGTCCTCTCGGAGTTTACGGTAAACGGGCCGCGAGACTGGCAGTGTTGACAAAAGGAGATTTTGACCTCCACGTTTGAATCTTGGTGGAAAGGGCCTAACGTGGTGCCGCACTTGACGCAATCGAATTTGACGTACTTCAATTGGGGGAAAACTCCACTGCGACGCGTTACGACACCACTGACACGCACCAGACAGTTTAAATGAGACTGCCGAAGTTGGCGCAGGGTGTATTGTACCGGAATATCAGTTATTCGAACATGAACTTCCGAGTGAATTCGTTCATAATCTGGATAGTGAAGCAACACGACTTCCATGGCGACTTGATCGAATATCTTCAACATTTCTGTCGGAGTGTTAGCAACCCAATACCCTAGGGTAGCTTTTGACTCGGCTAGATGGTCAAAGGAAACCTCTAGAGACTCTGCGTTGATTTCACCCAGAGTACGGATTCGGTTGCCATACACCGAGGTGCCATTTTCGTCGACAAATTCGGTGAGAAATGACTTGAATTCGCGAGCAATTGTCTTGGCAACGGCAGGCTGCGATACCCACTCTGTCAAGGTATTGGCTTTGACATCCGTCAGGGCTTCAAGAGACAACTCTTGATTCATGATGTCTTCCTCCATGCCCATATCATCCTCTTCTTCGTCATACCGGCGCCGTCGTCGACGTGCCCCACCCATGAGGTCGCCCAGATCGCCGTCTTCACCGGGCAAGAAAGCTTCCGGTATACGGCGCCTTGCAGCAACCTCTCGGTCACGAGCGGCCATCTGTCGTTCCAAATTACGCCTCGTGGCAACGTCCATTGCTGCGTAATCTTCATCATCAATCCCGAATTCCTCATATCTATTCAATCTCTCGTCTTGCTCTGCACTGAACTCAGGAATCACGCCTCCTCCCTCAAACAAGTCGATGGCGTTTTCTTCCTCAGCATCTTCATCCAAGTCGTCGATGTCACGAAGAATGTCATCTTCATCTCTATCAGGGTCGTCCTGGGGGATGATGGGTGGGGAAGATGGAGGCACTGTGCATAAATGAGTGCCAGCCCACAAAGCTCGTTCACTTTACAATAAGCAAGACAGACTCACGGCTCGACGGTGGATGCGCTGCTGGAGAGGAGAGGTCCTCCTCGTCTCGTGTCCGCTTGTTACGCCCGCTGCTAGAGTTCACCTTAGTCGTTTCCTTGCTGGGAAAGAAAAAACACGTACCTCATGTTGTTTTAATCTATAATAGACGGCTGTGCACAAATAGCAGTGGGGAAGGGGAAGAAAGACGGTAATGTTGGTTGATCTCAATGAGTAGAGTGGAGTAAAGTGGGAGCGGCTACAAAAAAGGATCTACTGTGAGGGAGCGCGTTTGTTTTGACGCGTCGAGGCTTGGCCCCGCACTTGCACCGCGTTCCACTTACAGTTCCTAGTCAGGTAAGAGGGTTCTGGCCTACATACACCTACACTTCGCCGCACCCACACTACGATACCATCGATCTGCGACACGTCTCACTGCTTGCCTGTTGCGTTTTTCTACTCCTCTATCTCCCTGCCTTTCCTGTCGCTATGGCCGAGTCGCAAGCTTCCGACCTCACATCCCAAAAGCCGCGTTCCAACTCACTATCACAGGCATCGGAGGCGTCGCAGACCGCCGCAGAGTCAGTCCAGTCAATCCGTCTGTCCCATGCCAACCATAGGCTAATCTGCGTGACAGATTCATCAAAGAACAACTTAGTCTCGAGGCTGAAGCTCGCGAGGCTCTGCCATATGTTAGTATCACCCAATCGAATTCTATAGCTACGTTCCTAACGACACACAGCAATTCGACACATGTACACGCGATCTAGGGCCACTTCGTCAAGGTCTATATTCATGTCTGGACTGTAATCCACCCCCCGTGGACTCAGCCGATCCCTACGTCCCTGCCGCCGTGTGCTATGCCTGTTCTATTTCGTGCCATGGCGAGCACACTCTCGTAGAGCTTTTCAACAAACGCAACTTTGTTTGTGACTGTGGAACAACACGACTGCCTCACACGACGCCTTGCAGTTTACGTACAAATTCAGCAACCGGTCAGAAAGGAGATGTTAGCGGAGAAGAGCCGGCAAAATCTAACAAGTACAACCAAAACTTCAGGAATCGGTTCTGTGGCTGTAGTGAGAAGTACGACCCCCATGAGGAGAAAGGGATAATGTTTCAGTGTTTGGGATTAGGCACCATAGAGACTGGAGGTTGTGGGGAGGATTGGTGGCACCCTGAGTGTGTTGTAGGGTTTACTAGGGAAGAGTACCAGAAGAGCGTCGAGAAGCCGAATATTGAAGCAAACAAAGACGATAGTACGGCCAAGGCTAATGGTATCATGCGAGAAGTGAGCTTTTCGAGAATGGAGGAAGAGGCCAACGAAACACCAGAAGGACGACGGCCATCCATGATCACAGCCATAGCTGCACAAGCAGTTGATAGCAACGGTGCAGATGAGAATGATTTGGATGCCGTGGAAAATATCGAAGATGAAGACCTACCACTTCCACCTGGATTTCCCGCGGAGGACGATTTCGAATATTTCCTATGCCACAAATGTGTTGCAGCAAATCCTTGGATCAAAAAGTATGCCGGAAATCCTGGTTTTCTTCCTCCGGTATATCTCGATGCCTCTGTCAATAAATCGGACAAGAAAGGAGGTTCCGTTGCCAATCACATTGAGATGGCAGATCACAAGAAACGTAAGGCGAGTGACGAAGACGATTCCACTCCCTCTGAGCTTATGGCACCCCCAAAACGACAAAAGTCTGAAGACCCAACTATGACGCTGTCCTCTATCACCGAAGGATCGACCTCCATTCCATCTGATGGGGATAAAGAACCCCTCTCGGCTTCATCCAGGGCTGACTCGGTCTGCAAACTTCCATCCCTGAAATCCCTCCCAGCTGAAGCAGCAACGACGCCATTTTCCCTCTTCATGACTACTGATTTTCGCACACATCTCTGCCACTGCCCTGCCTGTTTTCCGCTTTTAAAGCCACACCCTCAACTCCTCGAAGAAGAAGAAGTATACGAACCTCCTATATCTGAAGATGGCGACAATGCCGATGGGTCTATCGGAACTGGTTCTCTTCTAGACCGCGGAGAAGCAGCTTTTAATAATATGGATCGCGTTCGTGCCATACAGGGTGCCCTGGCGTATAACTCGTTGAAGGAAGGCTTGAAAGGCTTCCTGAAACCATTTGCCGAGAGTGGTCAGATGGTCGGTGCGGACGACATCAAGGCTTATTTTGAAAAGTTGAGAGGTGACGAGGCGGGTATTCAAGCTGCAGCCGGAGATGCGAAGAGGAACCAGGAGAATAATGATGGCGGTGACGATGGCCAAAATGGGAGTACAAGGAAAGAGCAGTCTGGATATTGATGCGGTGAGCATCAAAATACGCTTTCCTTCCAAATATGTAACATTTGCATGTATGTATTCTGTGTTTGATTAAGTTAAGGGTACTTTTTAAAAAAAAAAAAAGGGCGTAGGGAGAGAATGGGTGCTGGAATTCAAACCGGATTGGAAAACAACCAATGGAGTGCGAGATACACATCCACTGTCTGAGACAGGTTGACGATTGGATGAGGTCCATATTCGTAATCGACATACCAAAACACGTATTTGAAAGAAAAGGGCACATCATCAACAGTACACTTTGGAAGAACTCAAATCAATATGGGTAATCCGGGTCTAGAATCTCGAAAACGCCATGTCCATGCCAAAGTTCCAACACAGTTTACACCTATACACCAACGCCAGCTCCCTGACCCTTAACTTGAGCCTTCGAAAACTGCTGCACCAATTGCAAAACCCCGCCACGATTGTTATCTGGTACTTCATCCTCCTCATCGTCATCTTGCGCAAGCCTACTGGTCCGCCATGACTCTCCAATCGTGCTTTCCTCTTCAATCCGGGACTGTCCTGGTTGGTGTTTCCCATGTGGCACTTGGCGAGGCGATCCTCTTAGTACAGATGCAGAGGGCTGATGATGTGGATCCAACACAGTAGAGTGAAGTTGATCGTAAGGGCCGGAACCTGGTCCAGAGCGCGCTGTGCGGCGATTCGTGGGCTGCCTGCCCACCGGCGCTCTGTTGATCCCATATGATACCGCCTCCCCAGAATGTACAACTTGTGAACCTTGACCGAAAGTGTTTGGGAACTGTGGCGGAGGATGAAAATTACCTTTACCCTGGGAGCGGCCATTACCTCTTGTTTGGCCACTGTACGCATCCAGGAACCCATAGTATGACGCAAGCATTTTGTTGTCTTTAGCCATGAAATAGTCTTCTCGGAGTTCAGCATCCTCTCGAACACCGCCAGTCCTGTTGGCAGGTATATTCTCACCGCCTTTCCTAGCAGGGAACATCGAATATGAGCAGACCACGCCCAGACCGTCTACCACGATGGAAAATTCGCGGAAAAAATCCACTATGCGTTCACTGCAATCGGGCAGCCTAAAAATCAGAAGAAATGGCGTGATGACCATACTTAGAATCTCTTCAAAGAAGATGATGATTTTAGGTTGATACAACCTTGAAAATTCGGCTCGTACTTCATCGGTATGTAAACGGTCCTGCCAGGAACTTGGAGAATACCTGGTATGGAAAATAACATGGCTCATGTGATACGCCGGGTCAGCGACCTGGTCGTCTTGTGGACTGCTTCTTCTGGCTAACTGATAGCCTACCGTCAAGACACCCAAATAGAAGAGCGCCGTTCTGCCAGAGGTGATTTCGAAATCAAGGAACAAATCGGGATCGAAAAGTGTGAAAAGAGCCAAGACGGAAGCAAAAGCCCCCGTTATGAAGGCTACAAATGCTGCCCCTTGCTCTAATTTATCCTTGGGGAACTGGGCCAGGTAGTGATTGGCGAAAGGAATGGCCATGTTTTTCCGGCGCAAAAACAAGTGGGGAAGCTCGTTGAATTCACGGAATTTCCACTGCGCATAGGTAGTGAAGTCGCGTGTGCCCAATTGTGATGGGTCTTTGGTGTATTCCTAATTTCATCAGAAATGACACTGCCGAGGCCATTTTTGCACTTACAGTAAAATACTTGAATAAATATGATGCTAGGACATAGCATACACTGAATGGAGCACAAACAACACTCATGATTCCCACTTCCAGAATTCGACTCCTTAGCTTTTTGACTAGGTCACGTCTGTTGCGCTCCCTTAAGAAATCTTGATTGAATTGGCCATTTGGTCCACTGAACACAAAGTCCATGATGGCAAGTTCCACGTGCCATTTGGTTGTTTCTGAGAAGAATGACCTGTTGCCCAAGAATGGGATTGGGATACTGACATCGAGTATCTCCTTGTTAAAAAGAGCGATCAAATAGTTTTCGCGGCGCATTAACCGATTTGCTATGTCTATTGCATCCAGGCGCTGTCGACTCTTGGAATCCAATAGCTTTCGAACTTCCGGAGACAGGTTGGACGCTGTTGCAAGATTTTGATCACGCAGGGCCATGATCTTGCTCACAACATGTTGCCACTGAACTGTTTGAATATCAGCGTCGGGGATATCAAGGAGATAATGATAAAAGTCGTGCATGGCCCGAAGCCGTGGAACCGCCGTTGCGATGCGATAGAGAGAGTATAGCCAGTAAATGGAGAACAGCCAAAGGATGAATACCCAAATTCCATGCATCCTAGAACACATTAGTTTGGCATGAACATGATATAAAAAAGGTTTGTCGTTGGGATACGTACTTGTGTAAACATTCTCCAACGAGTACGTCGTCCATTTTATGGCTGCCGGGGAGCTTGGAATAGTCGATACACCACCCGAGGAAGGTTAGGAAGCCTACCACGAAGCCGGTCTGGAGAAGCAACAGGAAAGTGCGGAGGATTATGGACCATATGCCGCACCCGGTGTAATACTGGTAAGCGTCGTGCAAAAAGGTATCGAGATCTGTTTGGTTGACCCAAAGCCAGAGCGCCTTTTCCCTTGGGTCTGCTATAAATTGGCCAGGGCGAGCAGCACGGGCCCAAGTTTGCGCGGAGTGGGTAGCATTCTCGTCGGCATGAAGCCGTTGCTGCTGCCTGGTAGTTTCCCACTGTGCTCGCGTCTGCCGGGTTGCTGGACCAGGAACTGGAGGGGGCAGGCCATCCATCCGTTGATTCTTATGGGTATGAAGACGCGGTGGCTCTATGCCGCCTTCGAGGAGTAACGATTGCGGGACATCGTCGTCGTCATCGAGCGGAGCGGTAGTATGAGCAGGCAAGGGCTGTCTCCATGCCATAGCTCTGTTCGCCGTGTTGATGCCGGGAGGGAGCCGCTCTCTATTCTCGGGGAGGAAAGCAGTGCTTTCGGACGTCATTTGGCTAGACGAGGCTTCTGCCAGCAAGTGATCAAGGTCTTGGGCCTCGAAACGGGCTCCCAGGTTCTCTTCGTCGATGTCCATACCGCCGTGCTCGTCATTCGAGGCAAAACTACGACGGCGTTGAGAGTTCAGAGGACGGTCTTCATATGGTTCGTCGGATGCGGCGGGGAGAAGCCTAGACAGTAGGTTGGATGCCATGGTGGAAGACCAGGCCGTATAACGCGGGGCGAGCTGGGTGGTGGCCGCAGTGTGCAAGTAGAGGAGTGTGGAGTGGAGCAGAGGCCCTCAGCGGCGTGAAATACGCCATGAGACACGCTGTGTACAGTAGTGTTAGATGGTGACCAAGCTGGTGTGTGGGCGTGACAAGAACATGGGCGGGCTGGGAGAGCACTTGGACTCGAATGGGGTGAAAGCAACCGTCACATGGCGCTGCGTCACTCTGGAATAGGTACTTACATGGGCCCGGCAGCCTCGCAGCCTCGAGCTAGCCAGGAAGGGCCTAGCGGCCGTCGCTTGATCACTTGCATGTACCTCCAGACTTCTCTACAGCTCAAGTCTGAACAGCCTGGAGATCACCTGTAATTACATATCTTCAGGCCATTATGGCCACCTCGAGCTACTTCCCGGAGCGATCTGCGCTTGCGCTGCCTGTGCGAGATACCTCTTCGCCAGCTTCTCCTGCCGCGGGAGTCCAGTCCCGGAGCGCCAACGCCCTTTCCGCTCGCATCACCAGTGTGCTCTCTGCATCGTACGCAGATCTGGAGATACGCGATGCTTTGGAGACGTTGGATGCTCGCCAAATCCAAAATACCGCCGAGACAAGGCGTCAGTTACGCCTGGATGTCCAGAGGGAAGTCGTTCGATGTAATGGAGATATTGTCAAAGATTTTGGCCAGGTCGCCCAGGTTGGTTGGTAGAGCGCCGCCCATCACGCATTTGCGCTAAGACAACACAGCAATTGAGGCGTATAGGCAGTGCCATCAGTAACCTAAATTCATTTTGTGATGAAATGCGCACACATATTGCTGAGGCCAACCGTGACACCAGTCCCGTGCTACAAGAAGCGACCAGCTTGATTGGCCAAAGAAGCCAGATCGAAGCCAAACAACATATTCTTGCTGCCTTCACATCCCACTTCTTCATCTCCGACATAGATTCCACTATTCTGACGTCGACCGCCGAACCCGTTAACGAGGATTTCTTCCAGGCACTTACTAGAGTCAAGAAGATCCATCATGACTGCCAGGTGCTTCTTGGAACAGAAGATCAACGCCTTGGCCTAGAGGTGCTAGAGCAGAGTTCCAAACAAATCAACGCCGCCTACCAAAAACTGTATCGTTGGATACAACGCGAGTTCAAGACCTTGGACCTTGAAAATCCTCAAATCAACGCTTCGGTGAGGCGATCGTTGCGTGTCCTCGCAGAGCGACCCGCTTTATTCCAAAGCTGCTTGGATTTCTTTGCTGAGGCAAGAGAGAATATTTTGTCAAAATCATTCTATGCGGCCTTGACTGGCTCTGCGTCGGATGCACAACAGCTGAATGCAAAACCCATAGAATTCCAGGCTCATGATCCTCTTCGTTATGTGGGTGATATGCTTGCATGGGCCCATTCGACCACCGTTTCGGAAAGAGAAGCGTTGGAGGTACTCTTCATCTCAGACGGCGACGAAATCAAACGCTCCATTCGGGCTGGATTAGAAAGTGAACCCTGGCTACGTACTGAAAGTGACGAAGAGATCTTTGACGGTCGAAAGGCCCTTGACCAGCTTGTCAGTCGAGATCTTACCGGTGTGGTCCGATTACTCCGGCAACGAACCGAACAAGTCATACAAAGCCATGATGACGCGACATTAGCATACAAAATTGCCAACCTTGTCAGCTTCTACAAGTCCACATTTGTTAAACTGTTGGGAGCTGATTCCGAAGTGCTTGAACTATTCAATAACCTTGAGGGCTCGGCTATGAGGCAATTCCGCGCAAACATGCGAGACCACGTGGCAACGGTTCAGAGTGATTTGTCTGTAGCGCCAGTCGATCTTTCGCCGCCGGATTTCTTGGAAGAAGCGCTGCAAATGCTCAAGGTTTTGGCTAAGAGCTACGATACGTCTGTCGCTGCGGTAGACGGTAGCGGCGATAGCTTTCAATCTGTTTTGGCCGAGACTTTAGACCCATTTCTCAATGGCTGCGAGAACCTCGGGAAAGGCTTGGAGGAGCCCGGGGGTGCCATCTTTGCTATAAACTGCCTGTTGGCTGTGAAAACAGTTCTCTCGGTTTACTCGTTCACAGCTGATCGCCTCGGGGAGATGGATGACACTATGGGGGAACATAAAGCAAAGTTGATCGAGTATCAGACTGAATACTTGACCCAAACGTCTGGTCTAAACGCCCTTATCGATGCTCTTTCCGGTATTTCCGATTCGCCGGATAGTCTAAAAACGATACCGAGTCTAGAGATATTCAAACCCGAGGCGCTCATCGGAGTCAGCCAGCATTTGGACGAGTTTCTTCCGTCAGCCCTAATCGACGCTGCAGAGAATTTGAAACATCTACAGAGTAGGAGCTTGATACAAGAGATAACCGAGGAGGCAGCAGCACGGTTTTGTGAGAATTTTGAGTTTGTGGAGAGCAAGATACTCGCTGCAGACGATCTTTTGTATTATCATGAAGATGCAGACGAAGCGGTGGATGAGCGAACCCCTACGCTCCGGGATTTGTTCCCACGCACCAGCGGAGAGATTCGCGTACTTTTGAGTTGATAGTTCAGCAATATTTCAAGCGGGCAGTGATTAATACCATTTTTGCGTCAAAAAACAAGTCAATGGAAGACCAACCTCGTGACAAAGCTGGGAAGGGACAGGCACTGCCAAGTACTTTATAATAGATAAGTAATTTGACTAAGATAAGAAAGCTTAGCAGTTGGTGTGGGGTTCGCCGCCAAGATCAACACAATCTCCGCCGGTACTTGACCCCAGGGCCCAGGCACATACAGCACTATTTGGCAATCTAACCAGGCGCAAGTGCTGCACCTCTTGCACCTTGTAACCATCTCCATCATGGTGCTTTCTTTCATTTTGATCCAGAACCGGCAGTAAGTCGTGCTCTAAAGAACCATTGGAATCGCCTGCCTCGGTCGGGGTTAACCCAGTGCGTGCAGAGGAAAGACCAGATTGGCCAAATGGTATGCGCCATACAGTGTAAGTAGAAGGCCAACGTTGCCCTGTGTACTTTGCAGTATACCATAACATAGAGTAACCGTATTACAGGATGAGGAAAAAGTCAAGCTGAAAGGCGAGGTACGCGTACCCACAAACTACCTCAGTCCCCTTTCCACTCCGCTCACCCATGATGCCGATAGGTTCATCGTCTGATCGCCCCACGCGATCAAAAACATCAATCCAACTTCGTGGAGTTCCGTAATATGTCCAAGATTGTCTACCGCCGCTACGCAGGTCTATTCTTCTGCGCTTGTGTTGATACAAACGATAATGAACTGGCCTATTTGGAAGCTATACATTTCTTTGTGGAGGTTTTGGATGCCTTCTTTGGCAACGTATGCGAGCTAGACTTGGTGTTCAATTTCTACAAGGTAGGTGTATGGCATTGGAAAGTAAATTCTGGACGTACGAACAGAAACATGAAAGGTGTAAATTCGGATGCTGCGAAGCACATGGGCTAACCCGCTCTACAGGTCTATGCTATACTAGATGAAGTATTCCTTGCAGGAGAAATCGAAGAGACAAGCAAGACAGTAGTGCTCACGAGACTGGCCCATTTAGACAAACTTGAGTAATTACTCATTGGATTATGATCGGATATCAGACGATGGGTCTATTTCTCTGATGACCATGTCTTACGTACAAGGCATTGATGAACCGCAGTCATCAATCGCAAAACACACCATTGCTCTGGAAAAGAAAGCAAACGAATGCTACAGGGCAGTAGACACGTTCATATAGTGTCACAGTAGAACATGTTCCCAGACTGGCGCGCATCGGCATGGAGAAAGATTTGGGATTCCAATATAGGACGAAGCGTCATGTCGGATAGAAGAGGAGAGTTTTCTCGTGGGGTCATTCGAGACTTATAACGTTGATGATATCCATTACTCCGCTCATACTCCAAGTACGCATACATGTGCTTACACTTGTATTTTGCGGATGAGTTTAGCGGTCGAGCTTTTGAATATTGTTAAATCAGAACAACGTCCCTCACTGCCTACACGCATGCGGTAATCAGTGTATGTACGTAGATGGATATGTAGAGTATGTACATAACCTTGTATGCTGGGCTGGGCACGGGCCAACAAGCCTGGAACGGAAAGCTCAACTTCGTAGCCCAAATAAATGCCAGATCACCGAATCTGTCCAAACCCCAAACCGTCCCACCTTATCGAGTTTTCGCCGCGCCTTTGCCATGATATGGTGTCTTTCAAGATAGCTCACCGTCCCTTGCAGATCATCCAGCGTGCGTGACCATACGAATCTCGCCTTACGCATCCACCACGGCGCCCGTGAGACCTCCGCACCCCTACAATACCAGAACCGGCAGAGCTATGGCGGATTTTCAAATGTACCACGCCCTCGGGCAAGGATCCCAGGACCCCAATGAGCCAACAGAAACGGACAAGTCGAAAAACTTCCGCCCTCCCGTCGTTGCTAGCCCCGCTGGCTATCAGCAGACAGCCTATCCCAATTATGGTCATGGCCATGCCTCGAATCAATACGGTTCGCCCGGTCAGGGAACTCCTCTAGCCCAGCAGCAAAGCTATTTCGCGCCTCAAGCTTCACCGCAGTATCAGCAGGGGGGTCAAGATGTAGACGGCTTAGCGCAGCAGATGGGTGGTATGGGATTGAATGCAGCTGCAGACCAGTCGGGGACCGTCAGGCACAATAAGAAGAAGGGTCGCCATGCCCATCATAACCTTGAAGGTCCTGGTGGAAGCTCACAGGCATTCGGCGGTATACCTCAGGGAAACATGGGGACTCCAACTCAATTCCTCGGTCAAAACTCCCCACAAGTAGGCGGAGCGCAATGGACGCAGCCCCAGATTACGCCAGCCATGAACCAGTTCCCGGCAGCCACACCTATGTTCAGTCCAGCAAATCCAGCGACAGGCATTCAGCATGCTGCGCGCATGTCTAGCCCTGCCCCTGGCGCACCAACCTCCACACAGCAAGGGAAGGTAGATCCCGAGCAGATACCCAGCATTCCCAGGTCGCGAGATGCTCCTGCAAAATACTATCTCGAACACGTATATCCAACTATGGAGCGGCATTTACCTCCGCCCGCTTTGGTACCCTTAGTAGCATTTGACCAAGGGAACTCTTCACCCAAAGTTGCACGATTAACCCTGAACAGCATCCCCTCAACTGCTGAAGCGCTTGCCTCCACACACCTTCCCCTTGGCCTATTACTTCAGCCCTTAGCCCCTCAACAAGAAGGTGAACAACCCATACCTGTCCTAGATTTTGGTGACACGGGACCGCCGCGTTGTAGGAGGTGTCGTGCCTACATCAACCCATTCATGACATTCAAATCGGGTGGAAACAAGTTCGTGTGTAATATGTGCACGTTCCCTAACGATGTCCCCTCCGAATATTTTGCTCCCACAGACCCGTCCGGAGTCAGAGTGGACAGATTACAGCGTCCAGAGTTAACGCTGGGTACCGTGGACTATATGGTCCCCAAAGAATACTGGTCTAAAGAGCCCGTAGGCCTAAATTGGCTTTTCTTGATTGATGTTAGTGCCGAAGCTGTCACTAGAGGCTTCCTCGACGGATTCTGTGAAGGCATTATCAATGCTTTGTATGGTTCAGGGAATGACACGAACACCGAAAGTGATACTCCATCCACACTTCCAAAAGGTTCAAAAGTTGGGATCGTCACCTTTGACAAGGAGTTACATTTCTATAATCTAAATCCCAACCTAGATGCGGCTCAAATGTTGGTGATGCCAGACCTCGAGGAGCCCTTTGTACCGCTGAGCGAAGGCTTGTTCGTGGATCCAGGGGAATCAAAGGCCATCATCACGTCTCTTCTTACGCAGCTTCCAAATATGTTCTCGGAATTCAAAAATCCAGAACCCTGTTTGCTGGCCGCACTTGGCTCGGTTGTACAAGCACTATCAGCAACTGGAGGAAAGATAGTGTCATCGCTTGCTTCTTTACCAACTTGGGGTCCTGGACGCTTGTTTTTGCGCGACGATGGCAATGTGGGCAACACCGATGCCGAAAGAAAGCTATTCACGACAGAACATCCCGGTTACCGAAAGATAGCACAGAAAATGGTGGAGAGTGGAATTGGTATCGACTTCTTCCTCGCTGCGCCTCATGGTGGCTACCTTGATATTGCCACGATTGGTAAGTTTTTCATTGAAATCTTCAAACTATCGAGTGCTGATCTTTTGTAGGGCATGTCTCAGCCACTTCTGGCGGTGAAGTCTATTACTACCCCAATTTTCACTCTCCTCGTGACACACTCAAGCTTTCAAAAGAAATCAAGCACACAGTGACTCGGAATACTGGATACCAAGCATTGATGAAGGTACGATGCTCGAACGGCCTCCAAGTTTCAGCATATCATGGCAATTTCTATCATCACACTTTCGGAGCAGACCTTGAATTTGGTGTCATTGACGCTGACAAAGCCGTTGGTGTCATGTTTTCGTACGATGGTAAACTTGATCCTAAGCTTGACGCCCATTTTCAAGCTGCTCTTCTCTACACTACAGCAAGTGGTCAACGTCGAGTTAGGTGTATCAACATCGTGGCCAGTGTCAGTGAAGGCGTGACTGAGGCAATGAAATTCATTGATCAAGACGCGGTAGTGAGCCTCATTGCCAAAGAAGCTGCAGCTCGTATGGTTGAAAAGAATCTCAAAGATATCCGGGCTGCCTTGACTGAAAAGACAGTGGATATTCTAGCTGGATACCGCAAGAATTTTACAGGAAGCAACAACCCTCCAGGCCAACTAGTTCTACCGGAAAATCTGAAGGAGTTTAGCATGTATATGCTTGGTCTGGCTAAATCAAGAGCTTTCAAGGGCGGCAAGGAGCCCACCGATAGGAGGGTACATGATATGAGAATGATCAAGGCTATGGGTCCGCTGGAGATGTCCCTCTACCTCTACCCACGAATCATCTCTATTCATGACCTCGACGAGAAGGATGGTTTTGCAAATGAGAATGGCCATCTGCGTATGCCAGACAGTATCCGGGCGTCGTTTTCCCAAGTTGAGGAAGGTGGCGTCTACATTGTAGACAACGGACAGATTGTCCTACTATGGTTGCATGCACAAGTATCACCGAACCTACTCGAAGATCTCTTTGGCCCAGGGAAAACGAGTCTCAAGAGTTTGGATCCGTTTTCTTCAACCTTGCCGGTGCTCCAGACACATCTCAACGCCCAAGTACGCAATATTTTACAGTACCTCGAGACTTCTCGTGGTTCCAAAGCGATGACCATACAACTCGCACGGCAAGGACTCGATGGTGCAGAGTACGAGTTTGCTCGGCTGCTGTACGAAGACAGGAACAACGAAGCGCAAAGCTATGTGGATTGGTTGGTACATGTACATCGGCACATACAGCTAGAGGTACGATCGTCTAAGACCGGAGAGAAATCTTCCTGGTTCTAATCACATCTACAGCTTGCTGGTCAACGGAAGAAGGAAGACACAGATGGCGGGTTGGGTTCATCATTTGTAGGGCTGAGGACACCCTACTGGGGTTGAATAATGAGCGCTTTTGAGAAAAAGCAGTTGTATTGCATAGCGCTATGGTTCTGGGGCACTTGAAAAGACTTATGTAGAGTGAAATGAGTTATGGCTGGCCAAGAAAAAATGGCCTTTTGACGTGATAGTAGCACAAAACCATGTCTTTCCCTAAATACTGCACAAAGAAAATTCTTCTCGCATTAAACCTAGCATCCACTCCTTTCCCCCTGCTCGAACGCTGGGGGTATAACACGGAGATCTACCATGGTGTAGACCTGTCCTTATTGTGCGATTCGTCGTCACCTACATGAAATATTGCAAGGGAAGGAAACGGTTGTCTGAAGAGTAGTCGGCATAATGATACATGATATTGGTACAGGTTCAAATATCAACCAGATCCTACGTTCCAAACTGAATCGGCCCATTTTAATTTTCACGAGGTAGAGGCAGCAGAGTTCTCAAAACCTCTTCTGCCTTGTCAGGCTCAACGGTCCCCTCTGCACTCCTCGCCATCATCTGTCCCACGAACCATTTGACCTTCTTGAACTGATTTTTTTCTACAATGTCTCGAACCATATCTGCCTTTTCCTCCAACAATCCTTTCGCAAGCTCCTCGTATTCACGATCCGAGAGTGGTCGTACTAACATGTTCTCATCTGCAATGATTTGATCAACAGGTCGTTCGTCACCATCATACTTCATCGAGAGAAGCGTTTTGGCAGTTCGACCAGTGATGGTCTTACGCAATACGTGTGATATAATTGAGGCAAGTTGCTCCGAGGGTACACGTGTCGAAGACCATTCCTCGTTTCTCACCAGACCGCCAAGTTCCATCAGAACCCTTGTGTGAATCAGTGAAATGCTCGCAATAGAGTCGCCCAATGGACGCAAGATGAAGGATCCGTACCAATTTCCAGCAGATTTACCAATGCGAGCTTCCATGGCGGGCTCAGCAGCAAACCTAGCGCGCAGCCGCTCTACGACATCGTAATAGTAATCAAGACGCTCTCCGTCATCAAGCGCAAGGAGGGTACTCGCATCTTTGGGTGTGAGATTGTATTGATTGCCGTTAGTCAGTATATGAACACTTTCGTCAGAAAGCCGTGGTAATGTGCTTCGTAAATGGTCAACGAGCTCCTGTTGGCAATTAGCATGTAGCCACCCGTAAAGAGGATCACAGCATTACAGGGTCGACAAATATCGGTGGTATGTCAGGATCGGGCATATAGCGATAATCAATCTCACCTTCTTTGCCACGTAGCCGCTTGGTAGATTTGTTGCCCAGCGTCCATCCCCGTGTCTCACCCTCGACCACGCCCCCGCCTTCCAATAGCTCAATCTGCCTATCGCGCTCCGCTATGATGGCGTCCTCGACAGCTTTGAGACTCGCCAAATTCTTGATTTCTGTCCGTTGGCCGAGGCCCGTAACACCAGAATATGAATGTTGGTAGTCGGTAAGCTGTTTGTCCCTTGGACGAATCGAAACATTGACATCCGCGCGAAGACCGCCCAACTCCATACCCGCCGTGGCAGCATTTACCGCCTTCAAAATAGCTTGTATCTTTCGCACGCATACGGCTGCCGTCGTAGGATCATGGATTTGTGGCAAAGTAATGATTTCTATAAGTGGGTGCGAAACGCGGTTGAAATCAAGAAGATGGGTAGACGGTGGTTGTTGAATAGTTTTGGCAGTATCCTGTTCCATTTGGACTTGTTTGATGCCTATGGTGACGGGTTCATTTGGGTGCGCACTCCCAGGGGGGAAATCGTGAGGATACAAAGTGATATACCCATCTCTGGCGAAAGGTTCTGAACGCATGTCAGAAACAGATCTCGTGTACTTTACGAGGCGAAAAGGCGATTAGTCTCACCATAGTACTGGGTGATTTGATAGCCGGTCGGCTGGTCTTGATAAAAGTAATGTTTTCGATCGAAACTGCTCCGGTACTGTATGTCGCAGTTCAGAGCTAGAGCAGCGCGTAGGGCGGGAATGAGTGTTTGCGTTTGGAAATGAGGTTGACTCCCAGGAAAGGCCATATCGAAAAGAGCAACATGAGTATTAGGCGCTTGGTTGACAGACGTTGCAGCGCCAGAGAAGAGCTTCTGCACTGTGTTGAGCTCCGCATGAATCTCAATGCCCACTGTAAGCTCCCAATTGTCTACATGAGGGCCTCGAAGCTTGGCTGGATTACTCGGGCGATTCAAATGCTCTCTTTTCTCCTTTTTGTCCTTCTTTGCGGCATCTTTGAGAGCTTTGCGGAAGGGAGTATCATCTTTTAACGATTCACGTGCGGTGTGCAGGAGCCGAAACAATGGACGGTCATAAATTTTCCTTTTTATTAATGGCAGACAACTCGTGTAACAACGGCATGAGTGGTGAGTAGAAGGTCGTATTGATGCAGCAGCGAGAGTCGTGCGGGTGGTAGATGGAATCATTGTACAATGTTCAATGATTATTTTGAAAGCTGTGGTCTGAACAAGATCATCGGAAATCCTCCAAGTCCGTGCGTTGTTCCGATCGGGACGTTCCGATATTCCTGTCAGACGCTTGATTTTTCCCTCGAAGGCGAACCACAATGCGGTTCAAACGAAACGGAAACCGTTATTCAAATGCAAATTTGATATCATTGTCCGGGTAGAACATATGTGACGCAAATATGTGCCGTACTTGGGCGGTACTCCACGACAAGGAACGAAGTTTGCTCACAATGCAGATTGGCAACCCATGCTTGTGAACTTGAATAAATTCTATTGCTAAACTGTACAGAATCACGCATTCCGCCCTCCAAAGTCTACGTCGCCTCGATATACTTTGTCGATGTTCAATGCTGCATAGAAGTGAACAGGGTATTTGATGAGTTAAAAAAGAAAAGAACATAAATGACATGACGGCGATGAACAGAAAATGTGACTGATGGGAAAATGGTGAAGTATAAAGTATAGAGCGATAGGCCGTGATTGAAATAGCGCAGACGATCATCATAATGCCTCAGCCAGCTTTGCAATTGAGAGAGGGCGTAGGCTTTCGAGTCCGTTAAGTCGTTCATTTTAATATTGACACCATCGGGCCGATTCCCAGTGGAGCGTTTCCCAACTCTAACCACATGCGCGGGAGCGCTTCAACTCAGGTTGCATTGGATGCTGCCAGAAAACGACATTTCCATGGCATAGACCGTTGATATGCGTTCAAATAATGGCGATGGTTTTTCATGTCCATGCCGTTTATTTGGGTTTGGTCGTAATATTCTCCCTCACACTCCTTTTTTTGCCCCTTGTTTTGCATGGGTTTTTGGGAGACTTGTAGTCTCCTCTTCCGTGACGCGAAGCAGCGAAGGCCTAGTTGCGGCCACTACCCAGTGCTCGTATCTTGACGGTGGGCATTTTACTTAGCCGTCGGCTGTTGCCGGTATAGGTCGTCGATGAGGATTTGGTGGAGGTGGTGGGTGATGAAGCGAAGACATACTCGCCATCAACGTACTGGGCATCGCTGAAGAAGGTTGTGCGTTTTTCACGTCGGGTGTAACGCTGTTCTAGACGGTACAGCTCCAGCTCTGCATGGAATAGTTAGCAAGGGCGAACAAAGTTTATTAAGCGCGACCAGCATGACATACTCGCTTGAACTTTGTCGAAGAATCCCATCCTGACTCTGGCTGCCTGGGGGAATGTGCGTATTTTGCTCGACCGTGGGGTAGCGAGAGTAAAAGGTATATATGTAAGTATAGGCGAGTAGGGATTCCAGAGAGGCAGGGACACGGCTGTCGGGCTGAAGCACGAACAGCTCCAGAGGCCGGCTACAGATGGGCCGCGGGACGATGACACTATGTTTGGCCGGGGCTCAGACGAGAGAGGCACAATAATAGCAGTGGAAGCGAGAGTGAAGGGGCAGAGGCGGTTGGCGAACAGGTTGGCAGCGAGCGTAGAGGGTAGGGATTGGGGAAGAAGAGTGAGGGAGTGAGTGAGTGAAGCGGGCGAGACAAGAGCAAGGCAAAGCACTGCACTGCACCACAGAGAGGAAGCATGTCTCCACCGGCTAGCCCTTCCCTTCTCCTTCCCCTTGGGCCTTCCCCTCGCTACTAACGTCAAGTTGCCTAGTACCTTGGTAGCGATGCAAATTCCAGTCTTCTCGAATGACAGGGGTCGTGCGTGGGCTGTGATTGCCGACCCGCCCGCCTGTTCCATTCTTTTACAGTAGGTAGGTACCTATGAAACGGCACCGGCCCACGACTCGCCACGACATGTCACGACTCAGATACTCACACTACCAACTAAGCTAACCATCGTATTTATTTGTTGCTTGCCTGTCCAGCTGACAGTGCCTCTCATCGTCTGTCTTGACTCTTGCATGTGGCACGCCATGAATCTACCTAGGAACTCATGCAGCAGCGCCTTGGCGCCCATAAAAGCCATCAGCACTACCTATGCACATGTACATGTCAGTACCAACTGCACTGCAGCACATCCTTGAGCCTGTTGTATACCCCTACTCCGACAAACACCATGCCGCATAGAACCATCTTCACATCCTGCTCTCGGGCCCCGAACCTTCAACAGCTGCCGCGGCTCCAACGCTACCTGCATCGGCGGACCCGTTCAAAAGCGATATGGTGAAAATCACATCACTGGGATCCAGAAGGTGCCAGCTGGCCAGCGTCTGCTTGGAGCTCGCTCCCACCGTGACGGAAAAGACGTGGTCCGTAGGCAGCTTGGACTGCCGCAAAGACCGGAACATGTCTGTTCTTCGTTAGCCATCGTATTTCCATCCGACATCTAATCATGCATCCATTACCTTCGTCCGTGAAATCATCCCCAAGACAGAGGACAAATTGAGGCGGTTCGTCGCCGTATGCTGCTACCAGCCTTTTCGCAATCTCGCCCTTGTTGACGAACCGTGGTCGCACCTCGAGGTTGGCTTTTCCCGTCATTACCTCTACCTCGTACTTTTTGCCCACAGTCTTCTCTAGGTGCTTCTGGCATTCTCGCGCCTGGAATGCGCCGTAATCGGGATCCGCACGTCGGTAGTGCCATGTCAAAGCAATTTTCTTGCGCTCGATAAAGGATCCTGTTTCCTGATTAGCTTCACCAAATCAATTGGAATCGACCACCTTACCCTGAGTCCGTTCCGTGTAATACTGGAACACTTCCATGACCTCCGACTGCCACGTCATATCTGTTTTCTCGGCAAGATTTTCCCACTGTTCGGTTCGTGGGTAACGCATAAAACTGCCATGCTCTGCGCTGAGCCCCAGCTCGGAAATGTGTCCCATCCACTCGTCCAAGAATGCCTGGTCTCTCCCACTGATAATCCATACCGAATTATTTGGGTCAGACGCGAGAGTCTTGAGAGTGCGAATAACCCGGTCCGAAGGAATGGCCTGCTGAGGGTCCTTGACAATCGGCGTCAAAGTGCCGTCATAATCGAACATAAACACTCGCTTCTTTGCTTGACGGTATTGTTGAAGCAATCTGGCTCGATCTAGTACAGGCGTTGCGAAAGATTGATCGAATGATGATAGGTTTGTCAAGAGTCTCTTGATGAAATTGTGGGTCCAAGCTTGCACGTTGTTCTCAATTACATGCTTGTAGATCTTTTCGTGTTGCTCCATCCGCTGCTCCTGTGACATGTCTAATGCTTGATTGATTGCCTCAGCTACACCATTCATATCCCATGGGTTGATGTGAATAGCACCGCTTAGTGAGCCAGCTGTGCCCGAAAACTCGGACAATATCAGGGGGCCATGATTGTCCTTCTGACAGACGACATATTCAAGACTGGTGGTATTCATACCATCACGGACACTGGTAATTAGCGCAACATCAGCCAGTCGCAGAAGGGCAAAATATTCGTCCCTGTTGAGATATTGAGGAATGTGCCTCACTGGGACAAAGCTGAGCGAGCCATAGGTACCGTTTATTCTAGAAACAATCTCCGATGTTTTGTTTCGCATCTTTTCATCTTCATCGGCGTTCTTGCTGACTTGCACGCTGCTTGGACTTGTGAGTTGTACCAGGACTACTTTGCCGCGCCATTGTGGGTACTTCTCGAGAAACACTTCAAACGCTTGGAGTTTTTGTGCTACCCCACGAGCAGAATCGAGGCGATCACGGCCGATGATAATTCTCATATCGGGATACAAGCCACGAATGCCTTTCAATTTCTCTTCAATGATAGGGTCATCAAATGCCTGACGTTGAGTAGCATAAGCGTTAATACCGATAGGGAAGACGTCGACAGCGACATGAGCGCCGTATGCATCCACGCCTGCAGAGGAAGAGTCAAAGCCAAGGATCCGAGTGCAGCACGAGGAAAAGTGTCGCGAGTAACTGTAGGATTGGAAACCGATCATGTTTGCGCCTAGCATACCTTCAAGAATCTCCTTTCTTCGACTCAAGCAACGGTAGAACTCGCTGCTGGGGAATGGCACATGGAGGAAGAAACCGACATAGACGTTGGGTAATCGCTGTCTTAACAGATTGGGGAGAAGAAGCAAGTAGAAATCGTGCACAAGAATGATGTCGCCGGGTTTGTATTGCTCCACAATCCGATCGGCAAAGATCTTGTTCAAACGGTAGTAATCCGCCCATGAGTTCCGAGCCTCGCGGCCATCTTGTGGTTCGTTTTGTTTGTAGTGGAAAATGGTGTAAAGTTCATGCTCTGCATACTTGCGCCACCGCTTCTGCTCCTTGAGGATGGCAACGTCGTTCTTCTCGTCCCATTCGTCAGCCAGCCACACTGGAATGATTTTACCTCCATGGTCCCGCTCAAGCTGCTTCTCTAAACGATCTCTATCTTCACGGCCGACTCGAATAGTATCATCCAGGACATTCTGTGGCGGGGTTTTGCCATCCACTGGGACTGGGGCAGAAGCCTTATTGATCGGCTTAGCAACAGCTCCGCCTGGTCCACTAGCGGCAGCCTTATCTTGGATCTCGCCCGTCCAACCGATCAATGTATGATTCCAGGGCGACGCCGAAGATGCCAGGTAGGAGAAAGAATCGAACAGGGCAGATGTTCCGTGGCGCGGGTTTAGTTCCCAATCATTACCTTTGGAGTATCCTAGCTTGTAGGGAACAACAAAAGTGGCACTGATGACGCGCCCACTAAGGTTCAAATCGGGGTGAGCAGCCTGGGGATCAACGTCCGCCAGATTTTCCTTGGAAGTAGGTTCTTTGGCCAAGCTGAATCTCCTGAGCAGCTCCTCGCCTGTGTTTGCGCCGGCTGCGGCTTCGGTGGGTGAGCTTGCTTGACCCGCATCCTTGGCTGTGAAGTAAGAGTTTGCGTTCCAGGAGGGGCCCGGGGTAGTTTTGTCAGGGTCGAAGGGAAGCTTGGTGTCCTTATTTTCATCAGACGGGTCGACGTAGGCAGAGTTCCCTCCAAGGTGAACGCCTGGTGTGACGGGCACGTTTGTAACGGAAGGCTGTAGAGCAGGGTGATCAGAAGACTCGACAGGCTCCGGAGAGTCATGGAATGGCCGTGTAGGAGGTGCCATGATTTGAGGATAGAATAGGAGTGAAATGCCGTATGCTGGTAGTGTACGTGCGGGTTAGTAGGGTATGGCGGGGAATAGGGTGAAGGAAGGCGACTTGGGAGACCCAGGTGTGGGGAGCGCCAGGCGGAGAAAAAGAGATGCTAATGTGTCTGCCTGGCGAAGACAATTGGTGCGTAAGGATAGGTGAAATGAGGTGAAGTAATGGCGGCAGAGGGAAGGGGAAGGGGAAGGGGAAGGAGGTGTCGAGAATCTTGTACCTTCTGATATGGACAAAATGCCCGAAATGGTGGTGGGTAGTGAGAGTGCAACGCGCTTGAATCGAGAGATTAGATACGAGTTTGAGACATGGCAACGCAGGTACTCTGGCTCTAAGTTGAGAAACGAGCGGTCGACTCGAACGGGGAGGTGAAGAGGAAAAGTTGGAGAGAGGTAGAGGTAGAGGTAGAGGTAAAGAGGTAGAAGCAAGTGGAGCGAGGTTGGCGGGTAGGCTGTTCAGACATCCCACTCACTGCGTTGCGACATAGGCAAGCTCGGGCCACCGATGCACACAGCAGGAATTTGATGCATTTTTTAGTGAATTGGATGTTGCCGTCGCAGCATGACTCCACTATTACCCTCGTTTGTTCTTGTGCAGTCTTTTTTCAACAATGGTATATAGCATTCTTACGTCATTGGCATATTTCCCCATCCATGTCACTTCCGAGGGCCGGATTTCAAGCGCAACAACACAATTGGCATTCACCCATTCCATAAGGCAACGCATTCTGCGGCACCGTGAGATTGCTTGGACCCAAGTGCTCATGGAAGATGCGATTATCGTTTGCATTGTTACAACCACCATGTCCGTTTACAACTTTACATACACTGTTACCTAAGGTACTGTAGAGGCACGTGACTGGCCTGTGCGCGACCACAATTCCCGCGTGTACCCTTTGTACATATGTACTTAGGTAGGTACTCAAATGTTTGAAGCCACCGACCCCCGTCTAAACCGACAGCCTCTCATGAAGCCGCATCTCGTATGCCGATCCCATAAACGCTTCAATCCAGCGATTGCTCTGCTCACCCATTTCATCCTCCCATGCCATCAGCTTTATCGACAGCGATTCTTATCGACTGCGTCAGAAACAGCCGCGGGCCCAGCTCCACAAGATGATACCGTACCACACCCACCCGTAAAGAATCATGCATCTTCTCGCGAAACCAGAGATGGAAATCTTGTCAGGGAAAAAAAGCCCACCGTGGATCGGCCGCGTGCAAATGTCACCGAATCTCTCAAAATTAAGTACAGAAGGCCAGGACCACCGGCAGACGACGCTTTGGCATTAGCTCTTCGGGCACTTGATAAATCCCAAGACTATGAAGGCATCCATATACGTCCCGTGCGTGCCACGGCTGCCAAGGACAGGAAGATGCCCTGGTGCGTTGGTTTGGACAAGGTACCATACGGTCGCGAGAGGTAGAGGCTCACTATTTTTTGTCTCGTTGTCGTTGCCTGTACATACTAACCATATAGTAGACTATCCCTCGAAATTGCGCAATTCTACGATTATGCGAAACCCGAGAGACGAGAAGCAATTGCTCGTAAAAGCGTGGTACAACAAATACGCGCACATATCTGCAAGTCCATAGTTGACTGTGAACTCGAAGTGTTTGGATCTGAACAGACCGGTTTGGCGCTACCGCTCTCCGATATTGACCTTCGTCTTGTGAGACACAAAGACATAAAAGCCTCCGAGTCGAATCTACCCCCCGAACCACTCGAAAGAGACCATCTACGAGGAGTCCTCTACAATATATTGCGTAACGGACTCCGAGACCATAAGAGCTATATCGACCCTCATATTCGAAACGCTCGATATCCTCTTGTCCACTTGATTGACCGGAAGACTGGTCTTGAGGTACAGATTGTGTGTTCCAACGGCACATCCAAATCTACAGATATGATGCAGGCATATATGGAGGAGTTTGTACATCTTCGCCCAGTATTTTTCTTGGTGAAAACCATTCTATATACCCGAGGACTTACAGAGGTACATCGAGGTGGTATGGGCTCATACACTATTTTCATGATGATTGTAGCTGCCCTGAAGCACACGAAGCCCGAACCCACCCACGTGAACGATGCGGCGGGTACATTAATGACATTTCTTAACTTTTGGTCCGAGGTCGATCTCACACAAGGCATATCCATCGAACCACCTGTGCTGTTCAATAAGGCGGATGTTCCGGTAATGACCGATGAAACTCGAGCCAAGATACAAGTTAGTTTTACGCCCCCGCTTGGCTTCCAACTTATACTAATGTTAATCGTAGTCTGGCAAACAGAAGCAACTTCCGCTGTGGATGCTCTGCCTACGGGACCCTGCAGACGAAACCAACAACTTGGGACGTAGAGCATCCTCTATCAAACATGTGATCGTAACGCTACGGGCTCTCCGGGACCAACTGCTCAGTGAACTATCACAGCAGAAAAAAACTACCAGCTTTCTGGACAATATGGTTGGGGACGTTGATCATTTGCAATTCGCCCGCCGAGCAAAACTCAGGAACCGAGGGCTCGTCATTTTGAACGACGGTGCAGGCCACTTCGCGTCTGCTGCAAGGGCAGTAAAGAAGACAATGAGATGATAGGTTCAAATACAAACGTCCACCCCTGTAGAACCGCATTGCATGGTTCTGTTAGGGTTTAAAGTATTTATGGAAGGCTTAAAAAAGCGAGAAGGCGTGTTAGTGTCTATAGATTGTACAATAGATGCCTCACATACTGCCACGTTCAACCATAATCTACGTGTTTGTGTGATGCCATTGTTGCGCTTTGTGCTGTGCTTTATCGTACTCGCAGGTTTCAGAAGCTTGTCTTGCACTTTAGTTGGTGTACCCGCAGGGCATATTCCGCGTAGAAACTTTTTTTTTCACTTTAATAGCAACGTCTGTGACTAGAGGAAGGTGAATATGTCTAAATGTCATTCAGGACCCGTTGCACGCCTATGAAACAATAACCCTGACATGCATAGTGAACCGAGGACAAGGAAAGAGAGGTGAAGAAGGTGTATCGTTCAGAAAGAAGTGGCATGTCCAGAAAGACACTGTGAACTTCCGCCAAGGAGGGACAGTAAGCACTTAGCCTTCAGCTGCAGACGCCGAAACAAAGCAAGAGGCCCCTTCTGTTCTGTTCTGCTCCAGTTTGTCCACCATGCAGTATATAAGTGTATATCCACGCTCACGCGCCGACAATAAACTGTGTCCAACGGACTTGTTCGAGCTAGGTGCGAACAATCCCAGACTTAGATGGCATACTTGCGCGTCCATTCCCTTGCAGTCGACTCATATCGAGAACGGTCCGTCTTGTAGACATGTGCGATTTCGGGGACGAGCGGGTCATCAGGGTTGGGGTCTGTAAGCATAGAGCAAATGCTCAACAGCACTACTAGTGTCAGAACAACCAAATCTAAAAGGCTGATGCGAGAAGCGTCTTACCCTTGGAGATGGTCAAGGCAGGGCTCCATTGGTCTCGTAGGATATCCAAGCAGATGCTTCCGTTTGAGTTGATGTTGGGGTGGTAGATGCGGGTTGTGAAGTTCACCTTCGGAGGCTTGAAAGGATAGTCGGTGGGGAAATGGATTGCGAGGAAGAAGACGCCACCCGAGTATGGTGAGTCGCTCTGATGTATGTTAGCCCTTTTGTCCTGCGGCGGAACAGGAGTGGCGCAGTCGTCGAAAGTGCGAGTAGAGGAAATACATACAGGACCCATGATAGTCGCTTGCCAGTGGAACTATCAACGTAACGTCAGTGTACTGGCCAGGCGTTGGTTTTTTGCACCTAAAGCGGATGGAGAGGGCGATGGCAACTCAGCCGCGGGGTGTCTCGCACAGAGGGGGACGTACCAGATCATCTCCGATGGGGCCAGCAGAGCAAGACGAAGGGGGATCACTGTGCACAAAAGCGTCAGTCGGATGAGCAGATGGATGGTGGTTGCTGCGAAGGGAGGCATGAGCAGAAAATGCCGTGGCAGCGTATACCACCCCACGCTGGGGGAGGGGTTGTGGCATGCGAGCAAACCAAGACGAGGGCATAGACGGAGCGGGCGAGCAGGACGTACCGGCCGAGGTCAGTGAGTTCCTTGTTGATACGCTTGAGAGCCATGGCGCAGTGTGGTTGTGTGTGTATGGGGTGTTGGTGTAGAGTGGTGGTGTTGGTTGGTGAGGTGTGGTGAGGTGTGGTGAGCGGGTTGAAGACGGAGCAGAGTGAAGAGACGAGGGTGGCAGGACAAGGCAGGGCAGGGCAGGGCAGGCGGCGGACAGGGAGCAGAGGGGTGGAGAGTAAGAGGTAAGAGAGTCAACTAGCGCCTTCCAAGCCCGACCCTCCAGCAAAAGTAATTCAAGCAGGCGCCACCACCACCAACGAATACTTATGTAACATACCTACGACCGTGATGCATCCTGCATATAGTGCCGTTTGCTTATTCATCTACTCGCCGCGTTGCGTTGTGTTGTGTTGTGGCGGAATACCAATCATATTATTCTATTGAGCTCAAGTGAAGTAATAGGGAGCGAGAGGGGTGCTGGTGCTGGCGCCTCCCTCGTACATATGTATCATCTGTGCCAGAACATGAACTCAACTTTGTCCAATAAATAACCATCTACACGTACTTTACCCTTACTCGAGTATATACACACGCCTTTTGCTGTCACTTGACTTCTTTTCCCATCATTCGTCGCGCAGCTGCGTATTTAACACCTACCGAAACAGGTACTTGAATATATGCAGGTAGCTATACATACATTTGTCATATTTCTCACTCCTTGAGCCGTCGCCTCCAAGCAGAATACCATAACCTCTGATCCGTCTACCTGTATCATGTACGTGCAGAGGTGTGGGTGCCTGTGTACAACATCTACATATGTATGGGCATCACCGCCCATCACTGACTGCCGTGTGAGCACACGATATCTTCTCTTGTGCCAAACATCTCAACTGCCTCAGCAGAACGCTTGGATCCCTGTAATCGCTCGACCCAAGATCAAGGCTGCTCGGGTTAGCAAATACCACCGCCGATATCGTGAGAGTACTCACCATGAATATCGCTTTGCCCCTCGTACGTTTGCGTGACAAACAAATTTGCCACATGTCTACCGATGCCGTATTCATCCGATACCGCATTCCCACCGAACACTTCTTGTAGCCTGAGAATACTCGGGTTAATGATAAACCATCATCTGCTCAAAATCCAAGGTATACGTACGCTCGCGCGTTGATCAAGGCTCTATCGCAATTCTGTCTCTTAATCAAAGAGATCATCTCGGGGGCAGCCTTCCCCTCATCTTTCAATCTTCCCACTTGATACGCAGCAAGAATGCCATATGCTGCATCGGTGGTCGCGTCGGCCAACTTCTTCTGCACAAGCTGGTACTTCGCAATCGGATTGCCTTTAAACTGCTTCCTTTCCACCGCATACGTTCTTGCTCTTGATAAACAATCCTCCAAAGCCCCCATTGTTCCCCAGGCAATACCGTATCGAGCCGAATTCAAGCAACTGAAAGGTCCACGAAGGCCCTCAATGTCAGGAAACATGTTTTCCTCGGGGACAGGGCATCCGTCGAGGTGGATCATGCCCGTAATCGAAGCTCGCAATCCATTCTTGTTCTTGATGGCGGGTGTTTCCAATGTGCCTGGCGGGCACTGATCACGCTCCACCACGAAGCCGCGGATCTTGCCTGAACTCTCGAGTTTCGCCCATACGAGGAGCACATCGGCAATGGGAGAGTTAGTGATCCAAGTCTTCGACCCTGAAAGCACGTAGTAGCCCTTCTTGGAGGGGTGCGGCCTGGCGGTCGTTTCCATCGAGCCTGGGTCTGATCCATGATTTGGTTCGGTAAGCCCAAACGCACCCAACAGCTTCCCTTTTGCCATCTTTGGCAGAAGTCTCTCCTTCAACTCGGCTGTTCCGAAATCTGCTATGCCACCCATTGCAAGCGCACTTTGAACCGAATACCCAGACCGGTATCCTGAATCGACCCTCTCTACAGCTCTGGTGATCAAACCAGATGCTACGTTGCTGACACCTGCACATCCATAGCCCTGTATGGTTGCGCCCAAAAAGCCCAATTCGCCCATCTCTTCTAAAATCTTTGGGTCATAGTCCTCATTTCGATATGCATCTACGACGAGTTTTAGCAAATTTTGCTTGAACGGACCAGCTATTTACCTACCCAGTACTCTGGGCAACATGCGCTCTTGACAATATGACTCTGCAGTCTCGGCAATAGCAAGCTCTTCTTCCGTATACATGTTGCTGACACCCAACGGATCTTTCCAGTCAAAGGGTGCAGCAGCATGGAGACAACGAATGCCTAAACTGGTCGCATGACATTGTGCGCGTCGCAATTGCCTAGCGGACTGTCGACAGACTGGTCTAACAAACATAATGGTAATGAATTTTTGAATGGCTGCTTCGACGAGCTGAAAAAAGCAAGATGCAAATTGGTGGGTGGGTGACAAACAGCACCGAAACGAAGGCGGATATGTGTGCAGAATGCAATTGATGGAATACCTATCTACATGTAGGAACACACTTACCCCACTACAAAGGCAACCTAGGACCGCGGTTGAGCGTTACTTGTACCGAATATCGCCGGCGGGCGCTCAAATGAATCATGGAAGGTGGCGGCGACATAAGCCGCCAAAGTAATGTGAATCGATTCGAAATGTGCGCTGAAATGTGATCATTTATCGTGGATCTGATTGAATCATGTTGCATATACATACATAACTACATATATGCACGTATGTGCATATGTATGGGCAAGACATGTACATATGTAAATGTAAGTCGAGGTTCCCCATCACGTGCGTCGTTGCCGGGTGACTTCGCGTCGAACGCGTCGCATTCGTGTCATGACAGGCAAGTTAACTCACCTCCACCTTTTGTCCCCCCGCGCCGTTTTGTCACCACTTGACTCCTCTCCTCCTCGCCTCACTCGGAAAACCGTAGGTAAACTCAACCACCTGCGCCCAAGGCGAACAAAGACTCAGGATGGGTATCAAAGGCCTTTTCCCCATCATCTCTGAACATGCCCCCGATGCGATCAAGACGGGAGAGATCAAGAACCAATTCGGCCGTAAGGTGGCTATTGATGCGTACGACGAGACCAATCATTCCAACGCTCTGGACATCGGAAAAGCTGACCTCGTCATAGATCTATGAGCATCTACAGTTTCCTCATCGCTGTGCGCTCAGATGGCCAGCAGCTCACCAACGAGACGGGCGAAACCACTTCCCACTTGATGGGTCTCTTCTACCGCACCCTGCGCATGGTCGACAACGGCATAAAACCACTTTATGTTTTCGACGGCGCCCCGCCTAAGCTCAAGTCCGGTGAGCTTGCAAAACGATTTCAACGCAAGACAGAGGCCCACGCTGCAGCTGAAGAGGCCAAAGAGACCGGTACTGCCGAAGATGTAGAGAAGTTCTCCAGGAGAACCGTCAGGGTCACGAGAGAACACAATGAAGAGTGTAGGAGGCTTCTAAAGCTCATGGGTATTCCGTTCATCATAGCACCAACGGAGGCAGAGGCCCAATGTGCGGTGTTGGCAAAAGCGGGAAAGGTGTATGCCGCTGCAAGCGAGGATATGGATACGCTCACCTTTGACGCGCCCATATTACTGCGACATCTGACCTTCAGTGAGCAGCGGAAGGAGCCGATTCAGGAGGTTCATCTCGACAAGGTGCTCGAAGGGTTGGCTATGGAACGCGAACAGGTACTCTCTCGTATTCTCGCTTCATATGACAGGTCCAAACTGATTATTTGCGTAGTTCATCGACCTCTGCATTCTCCTTGGCTGCGATTACCTCGATCCTATTAAGGGCGTAGGCCCACAAACTGCCTTAAAACTCATCCGTGAACATGGCACGCTCGAGAAGGTGGTGGAGTACATGAAGAAATCATCCAAATACACTATTCCAGACGATTGGCCTTTTGCCGATGCCCGCCTATTGTTCCTCGAACCCGATGTTCGAGCAGCCGACCACCCTGACTGTAACTTCAAATGGGAGGCACCAGACGAAGAAGGCTTGGTCAAATTTCTAGTTGAGGAGAAGCACTTCAGTGAGGATCGTGTACGCAATGGCGCCGCGAAGTTGAAAAAAAACATGAAGTCAGCACAGCAGTCGAGGCTGGAAGGATTCTTCAAACCCATCGAGAAGACTGCGGAAGAGAAAGCAAACCTCAAGCGCAAAGCGGAAGAGAGGGTGCAAGAAAAGAAGAAGAAACAGAAACAGGACGCCAAGGAGAAAAAGGCAGCCAAAGGAAAGGCAAGGGGCGGCGCTTGAACTTCTAATCGAAAACAAGAGACTGTTCAAGCTTTCAAAGGCCCTCTTCACGCCTAGGAGAGAGGGTATAAAAGTCATATGGGAGGCACCAGCATGGCCCAACCTAATAATCTTTTATTGGAGTTCTTGCGCAGTCGTGGTAACATGCTCTTAATTGATGGTTGGGGCGCATGTCATATCCGGCAATATGTGCTAAAAACCCATGAATCATGTTATGTTTTCACGCGGTTTTCCTTCGCTTCTTACGACTGATGTCGAAGGGGAAAATGCCGGCACAGCGAATCTATATTCATAGTGTACGTGTGTGCCTCACAGAGCAACATTTATGGTGGACTTGTATCACTGGTATGCTTCATGCATGTACCTGGTATCGATAGTATTGAAACGCAAAGTTTCAGTTCGAATCTGGACAAGCTATGGTTAGCACGATGTATGCAATAAAAAGACTGCGTCGTGCGGACTACAGTAGGCGCAGTGTAGGGGTGTATGCATGTTGAATTTGAGCAAAACATAGTTATCAGAAAACAATCAAACCCAATACACATGACCCTGGAAAAATAACCGCCCTAACAATGTAGTTGTGTTTATCGCTGCATGCTTCTCCGTTTTCGCTTTCTTCTCTGTAATACTCGAGCAACTAATGCATATGGATATACCTAAGTGATGAAGCCGGACGTAGAATCTTCTTTTACGTTTGACGCAACAAGTACATTGCATATTCGAAAAAGCAGTTTCGTCATCTTTTAGAATGAGAAGAAAAAAAAGGGGGGGGACAGGGAACAGGTTGGACGTATTTCATATTGTAAGAGTATGGTTGGCTGGTGTTTTACCCCGTCCATTCCCTCCCCTACTTCTTCCACCTATATGGTGGCTTGGGATTAAGTAAACAAGCAAGCTTTAATGCGGTGACAACCTTGAGTTTTACTTGATCTTCTAATGACTGGTGGCGATAGCGTCTTTCCCCCAACTCGTTCACATTTGGCAATACATACATATAAACACCTTGAGAATAAAAGCACCACACAAGACAACGTATCGAACGTTCAGAAGTCGAGGGAATTGCTCAACTACATGCAACATGCAGGTGCCATTAATCAACGCCCCCCGAAGAAACCACCCCCTCTCCTCCTGCCCCCCCCCCTGCCTTTTGCAGGCGCCCTCTTTTGATAACTTGGCAGGTGTAGCCTGATGGTGCTGTTAGCACCTTTCTCGCCCTCAACGCCCGACACCTGCGTTCGTTTCAGATCGTTGACGTTGCAGTAGCGCACTGTAGTCCATCCAAGTGCGGCTGGCTGATTAGTTGGTTAGTTGGTCGCTCATCAGAATATAGACAGGACATTGTCTGACAATGATTTCTGTGTTTTTGATTGCATTGCATGTGCAGCTGTCAACATGATGGGGGGCGCGCGTGTACTTTGTCTCACCAGCGACAAGCATGTTGAGTATATTCATAGCTAGGGATAACGAGCGTGGTGCAGCATTGCCTTCCCACTAAAGAATGAATCCTATTTCCCTTCTTGGGGTACGATTATTTTGGGAACTCTTTTCAATCCAAACACTGGGTCGCCACAGCCAAGGCCATCTTAACCAGGAAACATTGCGCTGCATATCGGACAAGGGAATTCCCGTCTCCCGCACTACTGGTCTTCCATGGTGGCGTCTATGAATATTTAGCGGGTATAAACTTCCCGCCGTTGGTATGTGGCGTTTGTAGCATGCTTTGCGTGCAGCCATGCAGAACGACTACTGGAATAGTTTCGGATAAGTTCCTCTAGCGAGCATCTCGCTCGATCGCGCACCTTTGGTTGAAGACGGACAGTGGTCCAGGATGCACGTCTATGATGATCATCCATGGTCTGCTTTGTTGATCTGCCCCCCAATGCTGGTCTGGGGTTTGGGAGGAAGTAAAGCAGAAAACTGTGTTTCTGGAAGACGTCGATTTGCTTTCACCGAGGAGAGAACCCTATATCTGATATCAGCGAGCTTGAACGTTTGACTGTATTCGAGGTCTTCACTGCAAATGACAGCTACTCCAGCACGGCGTAGAAGACTGATAATAACGAAAAGAATGTAATAGGGCGAGTTGAACATACCAGTCTACAGTCACGAATCGCACGCTTTTCTTCTTCGTTTTTGCAATTTCTTTCTGCATCTTGCTTGCAGAGAGACCGCCACCACAGCCTTTGCCTAGTATGCAATGCGTTACGGTGCGGCGTGTCAACGATATAGAGTGGGCGCCACCGTGTAAGGATATTACATGTTTTAAGTGATGATCCGAAACCAAAGGTGCGGTGGAGCCATTGACATAGAAGCAAAGTCCTTCAAATATGGGGGTCGGGCATTTGGGAGATTGGAATGATGATTCTGCATCGACTTCCGAGAATATCCCTTGAGTGCATGTCAGTTAGCTTCGGATACGAAATCTCCTTACCAGCGATTCAGAGCGAGAAAAGGTTTGGCTTACCTTGTTCTGCACCTGAGGGCGATGTATGTTCTTCTGATACGCGGGGAGGGTCTGGCCCCCTACTCGTCTCAACAACGCCCCGGGTGCTTTCCACCCCGCTCCAAAGCTCTACAAGACTTTTTTGTGACCCTTCCCTCAAACCCTTCGCACCTTTCTCCCAGGTACCATTAGCCCTCCGCCCATCTTTCCCAAAATGCTCGCTACCCGCACCGACTGTATCCGAAACTCTCTTGCCACCTGCGAGCCCGCCTTTGTATTGCTCTCCAAGCTTCAAGTTGCGACTTTGTCGCCAGGACGTAGAGCCGGACAATCGGTTTTCGGCGCGCTGGTGACCTGTCGAGGATGAGTTCCAGGCATCGAAGAAGCGTGGAGAGGGAACGAGCAATGCGGGTTGTCCTAGTGCGTTACTGTGGCGCGATTCGGAAATGGGCATAGTGTTGGAAGCCGAAGGGATGCGCTCATGGTGGACGGCTGTGCCTGGAATCGAATTGATGGCGGGGTTCGCGTTGGTGTAAGGTGAGGATGTGGCGGCATTCGCATTATGGCGATGGCGAGCAATCGGACGGCTAACCGCTATACCGCTGCGAACTTGTGTGGGCCATGCTGGGCGCTGGGCAGATGGTGGTGGTTGCAGAAGATCGTCGTCGAGGTTCTCGTGCGCCGACATGACATGGGGTCTCTAAGAGACGTGCGTGTGAGCTGCGTACCTTGCAGGAGAGAGGCCGAGGCTTGCTGTCGGCGGTGTGACAGCGTACCTGCACGTAGTGTGATAAGATAAGAACGAGTTGGGTCTATTCGACCAGTTTCAGCCTATTGACCGTCTATGTATGCGCACATCAGAATCCCTGGTAGAAAGCGTCTGGTCTGGCAATTGTCTTTGATGCTCTTTCTTCTGAAACAACCAACAAGTGCATTCCCCGCTTGCAAAACATATCGCAAGTGCCCACTAGTAGTAATCGCTTAACATGGATACGTTCTGGACCCGCTTACACACCGGAAGCATGCTCCATCTCCATGGTTGGACATTACCATATCTACATATTGAGTCGTGTTCCTGTTGCTATACAAAATTGCCTTGCGGCGAAACCAGGTTTGCACTCCATAATAGCTGAAGTATCGGTGCGGAAACGCCAACACTCACAGCCGGAAGGAAAGAAAGGAATGAAGAAAAGAGCAAAAGATCAAAAGAGAAGAGAAAGAAACGCCCATGCAATATGCAGCCATGTGGGAACCAAGAAAACGCCACCAGAATGCTCACAGCCCCATGGTATAAACGTGAAATCAAACAAAAACCCGAATAATGCAGGTAAATAGTACATGTTCCCAAGCAGCCGGAAATGCTGCCGTTTTCGACCCATAAGAGTACAGCTCTGTTATAATTCCATAACAGAAAGCGAATTGTGAACGCAATGTAATCGAAATGGACGCAGAACTCAACAAGCAAAGGGGGAAAAAGGGAAAGGGGGTGCTTGTATACCCATTGCACAACGGCTGATGTCTTTGCGCAAAATTGCGCTCTTTCCCTTGCTCGTTGGGGTATAATCAGGTCCCGTAGTGTATCATGATCGATCGTGTACACAGAATGATTCGTGCCGCATAGCTCTTTTTGGTATTAACTTCGGCGTCAATCGTAACAAAGGAAAATAATTCATAGTCGTTCTCACGCGTGAGGGTCGTATTAAATCCTCGTCTTGGTGGAATGGACACAACGCCTCACTTGGTAAGAGAAGCTTCGTACTGCATGCGAGCGCGCTTCATCTCCTCCACAGGGAAAGGTTCGCTACCTTTCCGGCTTCCTGCCAGCGAAACGGAGCTGGGGTTGGACCCTCGTAGACTGACTAAGGATCGTACCTTCTTCACCATTTTGCCCTTCTGCTCCGAGTCCGAAGGCAGTGGTTGATCCATCTTGATCATTTCTTCCACGTCGGGACGAGCCTTGACTCTCATGCGTTTGAACTCTCTGGTGAGCCTCACGAGAGTACTAGAACTTTTAGATGTGGAATAGGAGGGAGCAGGCGAGATGGGTCGGAGAGCTTCGATGTTGGACTCAGTGCTTGGGCGGATACCCGAGCCAAAACTCACACCCGAGTCGGTCTTCTTGCCCTTCCTAGGTTCCTCGACACATTGGAAGTCTTCAGTCCCGAGGGTTGCCATGCAGTCATCAATAATATTCTTAGCCACACGGATATACTTGTCGACTTCTTGCTGCACAACCTCCCATTTGGTTTTTTCGCCTTCGGTCAAGGAGGCAAGAACATGAGGTCCTTTCCTTTGGACCTGCTGGATGTAATGAAAGAAGCTCTCACGCTCTTGCTTCAGCGCCTGGTGGTTCAAGAGCGGGGAAGGAAGCTTGCTATTCTTGTCCGGTTGCGGTGGCAGGAGTGTATTGAGCATTCCCATGCAGTTGAGTTTGTTGAAGGGTTGCAGCGATAGCTCGTTGATCATAATCTAGGAACAATATCAGTAAGCATAAGAGAAAGTGTGAATGCATGTCTTGCTCACCCATCGACGCATGCCCAGCCAGAGCTTGGCATAGTATAGTTCTGCTTTCCTGTTCTTGCCTTCGAGGTTATTTGCCCACAAAGCAATACCAGGGTAACGTTCAGATATGGCTTCCACATCGGCTTCGAAAGACTCTGGGTTGATATGAACGCGGGCATATGCAGCAACCATCTCTTTTTTCCTACGGTTCTCGAGGTCCCGCAAGTAGTCAAGGGCAGTCAATGCCTGAGAGAAATCCACGAGGGACAAGCTAGGGTGAAAGACGCGGCTCACAAAACTGACAATGAAGGACGGGGGAAGGGAGCTTGGTTGATGGGGTAGAGAGTTGATGTGGCTCATGAGCTGTGAAGTAAAGTTGACAGTAGCCGATTCTGCCTCATTCCAAGGATTCTGACCAGAAGTGGGTGATCCGGAAGGTGTGGGGGCACGGGAGCGATCTCGAGGCAGTGGCTGAGCGCGCGGAGCACAGTTGAGGGTGTACATGGTCCGGAGAGGTATTTCATAGCTGCCGGGATACTGGAGAAGGTGATCCAAGATGATGCTGTAGGAGCCCGTGGGAGATGCGGCTGCCTCTTCTGATACATTCCGGGAGTGATTTGACGACATGACGTCTGGCTGGGGGTTGGTTGTGGAGAAGAGACGCAGGCCAAAGCGCCAGAAGGGGTAATTGAAGTGTATGCTGTCGTGGACAGTGGATACTTGTGTAGGTAGAGGATGCAGAGAGAGGAGGCGAGGTGGGAGGAGGAGGAGAGTAGTAGTAGTAATAGTAGTAGTAGCAGCAGCAGTAGTAGTAGGCGAGTGCGAGAGGGGCCCAGGGGGTTGGAACGGAAGAGAATGTGGGGGTATGGCGGAACTGCTATGTTTGGATAGAATTGTGATACCTTCTATCCAAGGTGACGGAGTGGTGTTGTTGGATGAGATGCAGGTGGAGGAAACGGCATGCAACCCCCCGGTCTCGTCACTGTTTTGTGGTTTGGGCGAGCAGCTAGGCGGTTTACAAAGTGACGGGGCGCCGAATCGGAGGAGCAGGGGGGCAAGAAAGAAAGAAGGAAGGAAGGAAAGAAAGAATAAACAGAGGGGAATGACTTTGGGCAGCTGGAGGAGAGGACGAGACAGGACGAGAGAGGAGGTTGGTGTGGACAGCAATAAGTAAGTAGCAAAGCAGGCAAAGAAGGTGAATGGTCAACTGGATGGAGCCGTCAACAAGACGGAGCGCGAGGGATTGTTTTTCTCTTTTCTCTTTTCTCTTCTCTCAGCAGCTAATGGTTAGGTCAGTGCCCAAAAAGGGCAAGGACACACCCCTGCAAGCCAGGTACGCTAACGCTCGCTAAAGCCGGGGCAAGCGCAAGTGCAAGCGCAAGTGCAAGCGCAAGTGGTGCAAGCGCAAAGTTGCAGTAACGTTAAGGCAAGTAGGTGCGAGGCAGAGCAAGCGCAGCACAGCACAGCACAGCACAGCACAGCAAAGCAGCAGGGCAGGCAAGCCACTCAGCGCCGGCTCTCTGCACAAAGGAAAATGCCCGGAAACGGCTGCGGGGATGGATTGCATCGGTTCACGGTAGTGTTTGATTAGTACAGTATAGTTCAGTACAGCCAGCCGTAAGTAAGTAAGTATAGCAGCAGCCATCAACTGTTGCCATCCATGTACACCAAACCAAGTGCTTAGCCATCCATGTTATCTCGCTCGCCACGGGCCCGGCCACGCACGAGACGTGTACTTAAGTGTATAGGGATGATAGATATTGATATGTACAATGGGTGGGCGGATTCACAGCACCATGCCAGAGTCGTATAGGCAACGGCCGATATAGTACTAGCCATGTGCCATGTACCACCGCAGTACAGTACCGTATGTAGAGTAAGGACGGACGTGGTGAAAATCTCTTTTCGCCGCCCAGAAAGGAAACCGAAGCGTGGCCAGAAGCAGTTAGCACCGCCCACGGCCCACGGCCCACGGCCCACGTCCCACGGCTCCGCAGCCTAGAGCGTCAAAGGCCAGAGAGTCAAGAGAGAGTAAGACTCAGCGAAGAGCAGCCTTTTGGGGAAAACAACGCCAGAAGCAACCACGCCGTTGCATTCCGCCTATGGCATTCTCGGCCTCATCCCCATCTCCTCCCTCCTGCAGTAGCCCCGACCGACTGGACCGACTGGACTGCATGTACTGCATGTACCACATGTACCACATGTACCACATGTACCACATGTACCACATGTGTACTGCACTGCACTATGGCATGTACGTACATGCTGTACAGTACTAAGTACTGCACTGCGCTGCACTGCGCTGCACTGCGCTGCACATACATAGTTCGGCCTGTTCCAAGTACATACAAGACTCCAGTACAGACAGTACATGTACGCGTCCACCCCGGGACCCTCGCCGACGACCTGTCTTTGTCAAAACCATGCCGGCGTGCCTGTGCAGTGAGGGTGCTGCACTGTGTGCGTCGAGTCCCTCGCCACCACATTTGTCAAACATACAATAGTTACCGCACATGGCAGCACGGATACATAGGTACATACTTACGTAGGTACTGGTACTGTAGTCAATCATCATCAGCTTGCTTATTACGCTTGTTCATCACTCCGCAATCCGGATGCACCATGGTGCGTTCCTCACCGTGCAGCCTCACTGGCCGTGCAGACAGTGCAAACTCTCTTCATCCTCTGTCACCTCTCCAGTCCATTGGACCCATCCATCCATGGCCATGTACAAATGAAGGAATGCGATGCAGATGGCTGTCGGCTCACCTTGCTCTCCATCGAGTCTCGAGTCTCGAGTCTCGCGTGTCCCTTTCAACCTGCCTCATTCTATCAGCAGCACCAGGCATCATGACATGACTTGGTTTGTCTGTGTTGGCCACGTCCAGGTGCCCCTCTCGCTGGCTATCGGGAGCGGTTGGCCGCTGACTTGCTAGTCTAGTTGTAAACAAGGCGCCACTGCCTTCCGAACCTGTTACCTGTACGTGCGAGTCAAAACACAATCTTGCCCCTTCACTTCAACCTTGCACTTTGATGTGCCTAGGGACGTAGTTGGTTGTCTGAGTAGACAACATTGAATGGATCCATGTAGCTCATATCCGAACATGCGCTCGCCTAACCGTCACGTCACGAGGCATGGCTGGCATTAATTGGAACCGGCCACCTTATTCTTAGCCATGTTGGATCGAAGACGCATGCATGCATGCGTGAGTCGATCATGGCTCTTTATCGATCGATATAATCAATGGCACAAAGTCGCCTGCTCACAGCATTGGGTACATCTTAAATAGTCCACCAATACAGAGTCACCAACCACAAACATGTACAGTTCCTACGACCCACGCGCACACAACTTTAATCAAGTCCATCTACAAGCAGGTGCTCATGTTTGTAATACGTAATAATAATAAGATTTCATTGCATTGGACTGTGCTTGGGGGAAGGACAGCAGCAGCAATAGCAATATGTAGCAACAACAACCACCCGACAAATGATTCATCACCAATTGATACGTACATATATGTAGGTATCCTCGAGAGGGGTCCATGTGGCTATCTATTCGATCAAACGGGCGCGCCGACAAGACGAAAAAGGGGTCTTCGCCTTCCAGCCCAAGGCGCACCAGCTCGAGTTTCTAGCTTCCCATGGTCTACCGTCGATGAATGTTGAATGTTTAAACCTGACCCAGCGCGTGGTGCGCACCGCCACCTCGGATGCAGATGGTTACAGTACTAACTTACCTGAGGCTTGACCGCAACTGCTCATTGGATCTGTGTTGCCAATCCTTTGGGTTTGCCTTCGTCAAGGTTTACCCCGGCCGAACTTGCTCTCATCCGACGTGGCGACGCCTTCATTGATTGATTGTTCATCCGTGGATGTGGGCTCCCGCTGTCACGTGGTCCGGATCCGTCAGCATTTGATTGTCTGTGCTCGAAATACATGTACCACATGGAGACTCGATAAACTTTTGCGTTCCTCCTCCAAGCACACCGCGCAACCCTAAGAGATTCTATAAATGTACACAGCAAAGGCCACGGGTCCTGTGCTGTCGTGTCGATAACCTCCAAAAAGCACCACCACGTGTATACCTATGCAGTATTGGACCGCAGCCGACAGATCATCTATCCGAGATCAGTGCATCACATCACAGCGGCACTCCTGGATAGTGATGGATCGCTTCCATAAAAATACATCAATCCAGGCGACCCGGACATGCAGCAGCCATGTATTACATAGGGCGCACGGAAACTCAAGAACGGTGGGATTGATGACTCATCAGAACGGCCAACAGTACATATACGCTACGTACGTAGTGCGGCATACCCAGCAGTATACCAAGCGTCCGTTGTGTAGGCCAACAACACCACGTTCTAACAATGGCGCCTGGCTCCGCAGATCTTGATTTCGCAATTGTCGACGTGTTTACCCGTACAGGTTATGAGGGGAACCCGCTGGCGATAGTTTGTGTACCGAAATCATGTATCCTGAGCCAGGACCAGAAGCAGAAGGTTGCACGCGAATGTACGTATATCCCGAATCCCAAGTAACGTTATAGAGACGGCGTCCATGTGGCGGCCGGAAGTCCTGGTGGTTCGCCGATGAGTGTGTCCCGTATGTGGCTAATTTTGTACCTGCTCCACCAAGTTAACCTTTCCGAAACGACCTTCCTACACGAACAGGAAACAGAGCAATTGGAGTGGACGGTAGACATCTGTACGTCAGCGTTGGTTATAGATTCCGATGGCAACTATCATTGACCTTGTCTGTGCTCAAATTAGTCATGACAAATGCAGAGATTCCATTTGCGGGCCACCCCACCATTGGGACTGCCTGCTATATTTTGTCCAGTATTGCCAAACAACGAGGGGTCACGTCCAAGGTAGAAGGTCTCTTTCACTTCAAAGCTGGCCCAGTAGGACTGCGGTATGATGTGGCAACCAAGGCTGCAGCAGCAGAAATTCCTCACAACGTGTAAGGCGGTGACCCGTTTCGAGATCGTAGCTGACAGAGGTACTCAGTCATACACACGCTCGAGTAATCTCCCGAGAAGAAGTATTGGAGTTGCAACCTCATTTGAAAGAACCATATCATCATGGCCAGATCGGATTTGGCGACAAGTTCCCGGTCGTTTCCATCGTGAAGGGAATGTCTTTCGTGCTGGTCGAACTCGAGAGTTTGGATGTGCTTCGACGTATCACGGTCACTGGCTCACATCTTTCGACGGACGGTCTTGACCCCGAGTGGGACCAGACCTTTTTAGGATTATACTTTTTCGTAAGAACGGGTAAAAGTGAAGAAGGTGCAACGACGTTGAGAACTCGAATGATTGAGCGCACATTAGAAGACCCAGCTACAGGGAGTGCAGCCAGCGACCTTGCGGCGCACCTGTCTTTAACTGAAGGAAGCAATGGAGAAACGTTGGACTATGAGATAACTCAAGGCGTCGAAATGGGGCGTCGAAGCGACATAAAGATTCGGGTTGTCCTGGGAAAGTCTTGCGTCGAAAAGATTGTACTGGGAGGAAGTGCGGTGCAGATCATGAAAGGCCAATTGACTGTAGAAAATTAGGGAATCCATGGTAGATGTTCTAGAAATTGCGCCGTCGACGCGGAAGAGTGAATTTGCGATGCAATCGCAGGGGAGGATTTGTCATGACTGAAGGGATAACAGTACTGTGCTGTAGGAGATATGGAATCATTGGAATGCATATCGGTGCCTGTGTGATACGGCACTCGGAAAAACAGTGACATGAATTGCAAGATTGAAGGCAGAAGAAGTGGATCCAGAAAGGTCTCCCGGTATACCAAGCTTTGGTGGGCCTCCTGAAACTAATGGGACCTTGGATCTTGGCTGTCATGGGAAGCTCAAGACGTTGCAGATGTCAACGATCGGACCAAACTGAAAGTCCATGGGGGTAAACATGCTACCGTTCCTGTCTTGTTCGACAAATTGGGCCTATCAGATTGGCCATGCTGACCAGCAGTCCAGGAAATAAGGCTTGGAAATGGGTCGATTCTGAGTCGCGCACCTGCTGGAGCGCAACCGTGTCAAAGTAGATCCGCCGGAAACACGGAGCCTAACAATGAATATTGGCAACTGCACACACCTCTGCACATCAATGGGGCTGCAGATCTGCAAAATGTGTACCGCACAGGTCTTGAGTGGAGCCTCAAAAGCCGAAACGTACATTGTAGCCTGAGAATCCTTAGGCTGGGAGAAATGTACAATCAAGAAGGCTTATATGATTTCCTGAGGTTGGTATTGTCGGACTATTCCTACTACTACTACTACTACTACTACTACTACTACAAAGGAGAAGATAACGATGATGAAGGGAGAGCGGGGGAGAGAGAAGGGGCACTGGCTAATCTGCGGGACATTCATCTGCGACAAGCGATGGAATTGAAGTAAGGTTTCGCGGGAGGAGAAAGGCCGAGTTGGACGAGATAGGATACTTGAAGGATTACCTCGCTGGCGCATTTTTGAGTAATGTTATAGTTTTTGTACCGTGTTAGGAATCCTAATCTTCTGCGCCACACATCAACTATGTACTGTAGGTACAGATAGCCACATCACACGCTGCGGTAAAGTGGGCGTTATTTACGCGATGAGGTTTTGGGTCCGTTATATTCGGCCTGTTCTTTCCCGTAAAAGCAAAGGTAGTTACAGCAAGCAGGATGGCCGATGGTTACCAAGACACGGACGCTAATGTGGGGGGGTGTGCTGCGTGCATAACAAACGTTCCATCCAGGGTATTAATGATGATGAATATTTCCTGCCAGGGCGCGCCATGACAGATGTCGAGCTCCAAGAGTCAAGACGGATCCCGGGTTAGAGGCAAACGATTGTCACCACGGACTGGGCAGCGAACTTGGGGGGCTGGAGTAACGGGTGGGGCAGTGGAGGACGAAGCTTTTACAAGCCTGTCATTTTGTCGCAAGGAAAACATTGAGTGGATAGGAAATAGATGTCTCTCCAAGCGTTCGGTTGCATAGCAAAGGCATCAGAGATGTTTGAAAGTTGTTGGAGTCCAGGAGTTGCGACCCGGGAGGCGGATGTAAGATTGCCGGGGTCGGGGGCGCTAGGCCTGTTCTGGTGGTGCGCTAGCCGCTCCGGGCCCGACCGAACAGACGTCAAACGGTTCAAGTGCCAGACGAGAGCTCCTCTCCCAGACGTCGCCCGTTTTCAGCGGCCTTTGCAATGCCTTGGGAATTCGTGTGCCGGCC
Organism: Periconia macrospinosa; assembly: GCA_003073855.1. Lineage (NCBI taxonomy): Eukaryota > Fungi > Ascomycota > Dothideomycetes > Pleosporales > Periconiaceae > Periconia > Periconia macrospinosa. The sequence goes on from KZ805400.1 coordinate 97,035, forward strand.
AGGCAGCGGATACCGCCTCTCCTCCCTTGGCATCTGTCCCTTCCTTCGTCCGTGCGGGCGACGTGCGCAGGCATTTGACATAGCTCGTGAGACACGACCGCCTTCAGTCTGAGTTTCATGCCCAAGGTACCCTCCAGCCGCTCCAGCAGGTTTCTCGCGCCCTGCGAGGCTGCCAAGGACTTAAAGACCATCGCATGGCCGCCCAAGGCTCATATTTCTACATCCTCAGCACCACTATTCTCTTCTCATCCGGGGTTCGATTGTTGAGGTTACATTCCTTTCTCTTCTCTCTCTCTGTTCTTGCTCCAGATCACGTTGAACGTGTCTGTCTATTCTCCTAATCTCCCGCAAGTCGGCGTCCATTCTTTACATTAAAGGTTATACTTTGTTCTTCATCCTCCCAATTTACTCCATTCACCATGCGTTTCTCCACGTTGATGCCCATCCTACTCGCGGCCGGTGTCGCTCAGGCTCAGTTCGGAGGCGGAAATAATGGCGGCAACAACAACAATGGTCAAAACGGCCAGAATGGTCAGAACAATGGTCAGAACAATGGTCAGAACAATGGTCAGAACAACGGTCAGAACAATGGTCAGAACAATGGTCAGAACAATGGTCAGAACAATGGAGGCAACAACAACAACAACAACAACGGTGGCAACAACAACAACCTTGCTCTCAACCCCGCCAACGTTCAGGACGCCAGCAAAAACGATGGTCTTGCCCAGGCTGAGCAAGGTCAAGCCGCTTCTGCAACGTACGAATCTCTCACCCCGTGGCCAAACTGCCTCTTCCATGCTAACACTCAAATCATAGGGATGGTGCCAACTTCATCAACTTTTGTACCGGCAAGACGCTTACCAATGGACTCCAGGTCAAAGGTGGTTCTTGCAACGGTATTCGTATGTTTCTCCGGCATCATTCGTATCAAACATTGTACTGACACTTCCTAGCTATGGGCGATATTCCCTCGACTCAGAACATGGTCTCCGCGATAATGATCAACCCCAAAAATGGCGACAACATTCAGGCCAACCAAGCCATCAACTTCCAGGTTCAGATCGCTAACTTGGTTGCTGGAACCTTCACCAACCCTGACATCACTTACTACGCGGCTCCTCAATCTCTTCAGGGCGGAAAGGTCATCGGCCACACCCATTTCACTGTTCAAGACCTTGGTAACAACATCAACCCCACTCAACCCCTCGATGCTCAGAAATTTGCGTTTTTCAAGGGCGTTAACGACGCTGGTAACGGCAACGGCCTTCTTTCGGCCAATCTCGCTGATGGTCTTCCTGCTGGTAACTACCGTGTTTGCACTATGACTTCGGCTGCCAACCATCAATTTGTCACTATGCCTGTTGCTCAACGTGGTGCTCAAGATGACTGCGTCCGCTTCACCGTGGGTGGTAACGGCGGAAACAACAATGGTGGCAACCAGAACGGTCAGCAGAACGGCCAACAAGGAGGTCAGCAGAACGGCCAACAAGGAGGTCAGCAGAACGGCCAACAAGGAGGTCAGCAGAACGGCCAACAAGGAGGTCAGCAGAACGGCCAACAAGGAGGCCAACAAGGTGGACAACAAGGTGGTCAACAAGGTGGACAGGGCGGTGGCCGCCGAGGACGTGGTCGATTCGGACGCTTTGGCCGCAAGAGGTTCGCTACCCGTGACTTCATTGCCTAGAAGACTCCTCCAGCACGAATGGGCGCGAGGTTCGGTGACGGGGCCGGGGGAGGTTGGAGCAAGTAGTTGGTGGTTTGGGGTATTTGGTTGAGGCAATGGATGATAATAGTTGTATTTTCTTGAGTTTTTTCTTCTTCTTTTGGGGGTACGATATTCGTCACATTGACACATAGATCTTGATGATGAGATTTCCTTGTACTCTATGACAGAGGCTTGGGAGCGCACCTACACTACTCTACGGAGATGAAGCGCAGCGCTTCACTTGGACTGGTTCTGAAGCGCTCTGATTTTTACTTCCGTCATAATGAAAACATACAGTATCGAAAATGTAAACTTATTTTTGCAATATGGATCTCCAGGGCAGGGTCGACTGTAGTGATGGTTGTGTCTGTCTCATGTCTGCCTCAGCTGCTTCTTAGAACGCTTTATTGCAGGGGCATTTCGTCTCAGGCTGACGCTGAGGCTGGATATCAAGCGACAAGGGTCTTGATGTTGGCGTCTCAGGTTCTCGGGATTACCTATTCTGTCTGCTTATTCTGTACCCTCGCCCTTTCCTTTGTACCATCACAACTCCACCCGCGCCGCTGTGGATACCACATTCTCACGACGAAAAGCATAAATGCATAACCCGCTCTTGCAATTTCGCTAAGCGCCGTTTCAAAGAAAAACAGTGACCTATTCACACACATATCTGCGTCAACTCGGATCATGCTCCGTCTCCAGAATCTCCGCGGGTGTCAATGTATCCAGGTAGGTAAAAATACTTTGATATGATTTACCGGTAGAAACGAAAAACATTCTACTCGATACATGTCAGATGGCACTATTTATGGCTCTCCAACAAGTGCTCGGCTCCTAGTCCATCATAGACCTCAAGCTACTGCCTCGCAAGCTTCGATCTCCCATTTCTTGCTTGCCAATACGAACTTGACAATTTCTTCCACTCGACTTTGGCTTTCCACACTTTGTCTTGTTCGTCCCATTCCACGTCAATGGGCATTTTCACTTGTCTTCCCTTGCCGCGATTCTGTGCTCCTCCAAACCACATCCACACGCTCGTCGCCGTATCCAACCTCTTCTTGGTCAGTAGGCCCCGCTGGGTCATATCTTCCATACTCATGCCTCTGCGCGTCCTGGGCAACGTAGAGGTGATGAAAAACTGCCCTTCTACATGCACAGCTTGCATTGTGACTTCGGCATCTGGCACCGCCAACTCATGGAGCAGGATTCCGGTATTGGGGTCACGACGTGGCAGTGACAGGGAAAGGCAAAGAGTAGGTAGGTATTTTTTTGTAAAGATTTGCTCAACGTATGCTTTGTAAACCCGAGATACGGGACGAATATTACTCCAAAGGTCGGCAAGGTGGGTCTTTGATTGTAGGTGTAAAGTCAGTAAGCTTCTCTCAACGCAGTACAACAGAAAATATCCTGGGCTATGATAATTTGCAGTGTATCAATGATGCACTTTTGGATATTCGATGTACGTACTGGGCTTAAAGAGTCGACTTCTAAGATCTGCAGCCATAGTTCGGGTGGTAGGATGAAGGATGGCACGGAGTCCATGGTATCATTCTCGCTCGTAAAATTGGATATTGACACAGTTAAATCAACTTTGTGAGGCGATTTCATGGTGACAAGATCTCTACTATCGAGTACAACTCTTCTTATATGAGTTTCGACGAGCCGTGCGAGCGCTGTTGCTATTCGAGGCTTAGCGGCTGGTCGCGCTGACACAATGTGTCCGATAAGACGATGGTACATTCTGCACAGCCTACAGACCAAGTATGACTCCCACGCTGAGGAATTGAGTGGGTTATTTCGGTCATAAAAACTTCACAGCTTCTGTCTTCATGAGGTTGTGTGAGGCACAGTGAATCATAGTCGCTGCTATTCGAGATTTCGGAATTTCGGAATTTCGGAATTTCGGAATTTCGGAATTTTCACATTCCGACAGTATCGAATTGTATATTTTACTAGCCTACGAATACCAAGCTTCTTGTTTAGACCAGCTTGAACAAGCTCCCCGCAACGCGATTCCATTCATCGTCCCACCTGTTCTCACTCTCCACTACAGCTCCCTGTTTCAATCTTATTAGCAATTCTGCCTTGGCCCCAAACAATTCAACTAGCTGCTGCGCAAGCTGTTCCGAGCTCTCGAATCCTTTACCATTCACATCTTCTGTGACCAACTCAGGCCAGGCTTCAAACTTGCCCCATCCTACAACCGGAAGCCCGGCACCAAACATATCTACCACCTTCATAGGAAGATCCACACCAGACGATGATGTGTGCAATGAAACACCCAAGTCTGCTGCTGCAAGGAGAAGGGCATAATCCTCCGCCGTAAGCCATGCTGTTTGAATCACAACATTGAGCAATTTCTTCTCTTGGTTCATCTCTCGAACTTTGGCGAGGTAGTGTTCCTTCAAAGGACCTTTGCCTGTTATTATGGCCAGTATTTTGGGTAGAGACGTTTTCGACGTGGCTTCTGCGGAGTATTTGCTCAAAGCATCCAGGAGCACGGAAAAATCCTCGTCCGCGGTCCATGATGTAGAGCTCACTATAAGTTTCCAAGGTGTCTTGGATGGCTTAGAAAGATCCTGTGCGTACTGGGCTGTTTCTGCCATTCTCGATAGGAACTTTGTTTTTTCATCATGATCGATGGGCCGGAACAGGGCGGCCGGCCGATCGTGAAGCGGATGCGCAGTGACCCCATACTGTTCCTTGAGCACTCTTGCCATGGCGTTGGTAACGGTAAAGTGTTGCGATGCTAGCTTAGCGAATAATCGCTCGTAGAGAGCAGAGATTAACACAAGGGGATGGCGAGTTCCTAACTTAAGGGCGAGAATGGAGTAACCAAAATTGTGCCAGTCAATAACAAGCTCAGTGTTCCGGAAAAAGGCTACAATGGTTGCGACTGCAAGGGTTGGTATCGATGGCGGATTCTACGCTAGTTAATGGTACAACGTTGACGATGGTTGGGCACGACTTACCTGCACCAGCATGTATCTCGAGGGCTCGGTCCGGTAGCCTAAAGCACCGTAGAGAACTCCAGCCTGCCATAGTGCTTTGAGAGGAGCGATCAAGGGAAACAGAAGCTTGCTACTGGAACGAAGGAATGGTGGAGCGGGTGTCAGCGGCACGACGTGGATCAGGTCATGGGAAAGGACATCAGGGTGAATTTCAGATTCTACACGTGTCAACAACCCAAGCACGATCAACAAGAAAGTTTGGCCAACCTTGATATCCGATTAAATACACCTTTCCGCCATGCTTCGCGATGCTAATTGCATGGTACTGCATGCGCGGAGACCTTCCGATATCCCCCAGCACCACTACTTGTGTGGTACGGCCCTGCTTGAAGGATGGAGTCTTGTTCCTGGTCTTTTTCCTGTTCGTTGCGTCTTTTCCGGGCAGGTCCGACTCTTCACCCTGTTCATTTTTGTAGACATGTGGTTTGTCCTTGGAAGGGTCATACTGGCGTGGGAGGGTGAGCAGGAAGACTGTGAAGAGGGTGGATAAGGCCAGGACGACACAAAGAAGGGTATCGAACCATGCATTGAACATGGAGACGAGAAGGCCCTCGATGGAGTCCTGGCTCCACATGGTATGTATGGTATGGTTTGCTGTCGAGGTGTGAAGGAAAGTTTGTCATATACCATGCATGTACGGATTTGGATAGCTGTACGATACTTGGGTAATTCCTGGGCACCGGGACTGTGGAGTGGACTGTTTAGGCGGGCGTGGGCGCCACAACGATTGTGCGATCGGACAAGGCAGGGAAGGTATGGTACGGTAGTAAGATACCTAGTTACAGTGGGTGAGCGGGTAATAATACCAGCAACCTGCCTTTTTCCGCCTGGGGTAATTAACTTAACTCGTTTAGGCCGCCGCAAAGTGGACCCCTGAACGTACTGTGTAGGTTACCGCAGGTAGTACATACATTACATGTTCCCTCCGCAGTCCGCAGCGAGCAGCAAGCAGCAAGCACACGTTACCTACAGTACCTGCGCTATTGCATCCTCTCGTGCCTCTCGCCTTCGCACTCTATGTGGCCAGGCCCCCGCACCGTCCATGGCGGCCACTTACGCTCTCCCTCTGAATCCTGCCGCCGAGACGCATAGCCATAGCCATAGCCATGCCCGTTCCCACTCCCAATTCTCCGATTCAACGGCGCCCCAGTCTGCCTCAATCGCAGATTCGTCGCCGCCGCTGAGACAGAACGGCGCCGCGAGCCGTCACCGGCACCATACCTCTGATCTGAACGGCGAACCCCACACATCAGGCCTATCGCCATACGCCTACACCCCCGACCATTCGCACTCGAGGTCCACCGAGTCAATCTATACCTTGAAGCCCTTCATGGCCGGAAGATCAAAGGGGAGACCGCGCGGGGAGTCTGATTTGGGCAGGCCCATGCCGCGGAAATCTGCCCATCATGTCTTTTCTCCAATTCAAGAGGCACCGCCGCAGTTACAATCTTCGTAAGGCGCGCATCCAAATCGCAAGCGGGAGACAGGGGCAAACGTTGCTGACACAAACCATAGATCATGGCTACAACTGCCCGAGGCCCTTACTGCTCTGCTTATGCCTTTGCCTTTTATCCTCGCCTCTTTAGCATACCCGAGCGTGGTTGCCCAAGCGCGAAGAGTCCCTACCTCACCTCTGGACGCTGTTGCCGATCCAGACAATGCGAGCCTTCAAAGCCTCCGCTCCGGGGGCCAACTCTTGCATGCATGTACGCTATCCTCGTCGACGCTGCTACTTGTAGGCCTTGTTGCGAAGATAAGGTCGACCTTGAAAGATCCTTTGGACCGGCGGAAACCTGTCTCAACTGCAGAGAGCCCGAGAGAAGTGGCCGCTGACACACTGCTCAGTGTCAAATCGCTCTGGCGTATGACGCTCAATACTTTTGGCGTCCTGCTACCTTTTTATGCGGCCATGCAATTGGGTGGTGCGAAGGCGTCTTTAATCCTACTGGCGGCAGCGACCGCGGGTTTGGGTCGCTTCAACCAAGGTCCGGGGAAACACAGCGCAATTGAAAACACGAGGAAAACCTTCCGGACGCGAAAGTGGACATGGGGCGCTATGATACTCATTTCGATCATCGACACCTTCAACTCCATCGATTCAATTGGCACTCTTTTTGGTTACGGCGCCCTCGTTGTCTCGGTGACCACCGTTCCTCTACCACTCCCAAATGTTGGCTGGATTTTGATGACCACGCCCAAGCTCCAGAACGGATGGAACACCCAAGGTTCTACGCGAGCGTCATTGCCAAAACCATCTTCAGCTCTTCTACATACCTCAACTGACATCGCATTGACGCTAGCGTCTGGTACCATCCTAACCTTTCTTTCTGTAGTCTATTCTAGCCTTTCTGCATCATCCCCTTCTTTTTCGCCGCTTTCCATCGTGTTTTCGACTTTGTCAGTTGCATCAGCAACGGCGCTTATGTTCATATCGCTCCCTTCGGCGCTGCGAAGCAAGAGCAAGGGTGGTTTGGCATTGGGTAGTCTTTTGATAACAACGTGCGGCGTCTGGGACCATGCCGACTCGTGGCAGTCGTGGTGTTTCTTTCCTCTGACATGTGCTCTCCTCTTTGGAGCAATCACTTCCGATACCCGTCATGCAACCCCGTCCCGCCCATCTTCACATGACCATGCTCATGCCGACCATTCGCATTCGCACTCACACGGCCACGATCATCATCTTCATGGAAACCATTCATCTATATCAAAGTTCCTCATCGCACGATGCACACCGGGCTCAATCTTGCATAGCATTTTGATCGAGAAAGATTCTCGCCGCATTGCCTATTTTGGAGTGTAAGTTGTGCCATAAATTCCACTCCAAAAACCAGTAAAACGACTAATCATGGATAGACTCAATCTAGCTTTCATGCTTGTCCAATTCTTCTATGGTTTCGTTACGGGATCTTTAGGTTTGTTGACAGATAGCATACATATGTTGTTTGACTGCGCGGGTCTTGCAGTTGGCCTTGCGGCCGCAGTAATGAGTAAATGGCGGCCCAATGCTCGTTTTCCTTACGGCTATGGAAAGGTTGATACACTATCAGGCTTTGCCAATGGTGTTTTTCTACTGTCAGTAAATCCAAATGCCGAGATTCCATTTTCTAATATGGTGACAGACTTGTCAGCGTCGAGATCATCTTTGATGCTTTTGAAAGGCTGTGGGAAGGGCAAGAACTTAACAGGCTTAACGAACTTTTGATAGTCAGCATTCTTGGTTTTGTAGTCAACATTGTTGGACTTACAGCTTTTGGACATGCCCACCATGGGCATGGACACTCGCATGATCAGTATGTCCTTAATCAGCTACCCTTCGAGAACATGACTGACATCAACAGTGACCACGGCGACCATGGACATTCCCATGGACATTCCCATGGACATTCTCATGACAACGAGAACATGCAAGGTATTTTCCTTCATATTCTCGCGGATGCACTAGGATCCGTAGCTGTAATCATCTCGACCCTACTCACCAAGTACTACGGCTGGTCTGGATGGGATCCTATCGCCTCATGTATAATTGCAGTACTGATCTTTTTCTCTGCCATACCACTGGTCCGAAGTTCCGGCATGCGCCTGATGCTTTCATTGCCAGCTGACGTGGAGTACGGACTTCGCAATACACTCCAGGAACTGAGCTCACTTCGTGGCGTTATCGGTTATGCTGTGCCCAAGTTTTGGCTTGAAGATGAAGGTGCTGCTCACGCTGAAGTACATGCCAAAGAGCACAAGTGCGACCATGAGCACTCACATGAGCACTCACATGAACACTCACATGGACATTCCCATGATCATACGCACGGCCATTCTCACCCAGGCCACAGCCATTCCCACTCTTTGGAACACAGCCATGAAGGACACTCTTATGGACACACAGACCATGATCACGGCCACCATCACGATCACCCTTCAGGGCAGCCTAGGATATTGGGCGTCATCCACATTATTGCTTCTCGTGTGGCTGACTTGGAAGATGTTCGAGAGAGATCTACACAGTTCCTAAAGGGCAGAGGTTTAGATGTTGTAGTGCATGTAGAAAGGGATGGTGAAGGTCATTGTTGGTGTGGCGGCAATGGAAACAAGACAAACTGAGTGCGGTTTTTTAGATTTGGATTATGGAGTTCCATAGATAAAACCAGGTCCATTATTACTTGGATCTATCCATGCACTCAACATGTGCATTTTTCCTAGCACCCTGTTCTTGCTATCATGAGGCCAAAAATTAACAACTCGTCAACCTTCCTTCTTGTTGCGAGTCTGGTGTAAGAACGCATAGAGTTATGCATGACTCATGTTCTGGAGTCCCATGACTCGCGTCCTTACAAAACCCACAACCAGTCCAGGAAACTAACGCGACCGCACCTCAAAGAAATTCAACTGCTATACGGCCACGGGGATGTCGGATGCCACCAATGTCAAAGTCTGGCCGTGCGTACCCGAGGCGATTGATTGGTCTCATGATGGGATCATAGCTCTTGCAGCGGACGATAGTGTTGAGCTACTCGTAAGCTATATCCGACTTGTCAAGCAGTCGTCTTACCGACTGTACGATATCGTTTTTGATTGTAAGGACTGATCATGCCCCAAGTTTCCCAATTCCGATATAAATGAATCAGAGCACAAAAACACCTCTTGGCAGCGTATTCCATTACAAGCCCCATGGTTTACATCGCACGAGCTACCGGAGAAAGAGCCCGCTCCTGTGCCATTATATTCAGTAGGTGAAGAGATATCGACAAGCAGCCCAATAAACATAGCTTGGTCACCACCTGGGCTCGCTAAACACAGAAGATGTGCTCTTGGTGTGCTCACTTCGAGCCTGGTGCTCTCCATCTGGTCAGCAGACGGAAGCCCACGCAGTCCATTGAGCTGGAGACGAAGGTTGATCATCAATGATTCACTCAGGGATTACTTCAAAAACGATGTGGCTGTTGAAGGGAGTGTTTTATTGGCACAAGATAGGGGAGAAGAAATTGTTGGAGAGTACGTTCGATTACGGTCGAGAGCTCGTGCGTTCACCTGGGCGCCTGCTTTGCCCAGTACCGAATACTCATGCATCGTTGGCACGCAATGGAATTGGGGCCAGCATATTGTCGCAGTTGCAAATGAAGACAATCAAATTGCTCTGGTGATAGTGGAATCCCCAGCATCCACATTCGGAAAGGAAGATACGTGGAACGCGGAGGTCTTGAATCATTTCACGATTATGCCGGATTCAGAAAGCATCTTTACGGTACCGAACACGTTTGATGATTTCATGAAACAGCAACGATATGTTTCACACATAGCATGGAGTCCGTGGACGATCCAAGGGGATTGGTTCCATTCTGTACTTGTTTATGCTACCAGTGACGATGTCCGGGCACGTATAGTCACCTACAGACAAGACACCATCGGGCTTGGAGATGAAGTTGTATACCAGAACGTCTGTCTACGTCACAAAGGGCCTATGAAGTGGTCACCTCGAATTATAGACGATGACAAACTCACACTTGCTCTCTTTGGGAACGACGGTCTTTCGCTTCTCACTGTATCAATGTCGGACGCTGCTATCCTGGACTGTAAAACGCACAGCCTTGATGGGCGTTGGGATGAAATTTCTGGAGTTGTCTGGAATGATGCAGATAATACACCCGCACGTTTACACATCAGCTCGATACATTCAACTTTGAGCTGTCCTACGGCTGCAGTGGAGATGTCTGGCAACAAAATCATAGGACTATCTTCCCCAAACTGGCGTGAGCAGATAAGTGACACGCAAGCACTTTTTAGCGCGCAGAACGATCTTAAAGGTAATGTCAAGTCAAAAGTTTGGGGATTGTGCGGCTCGCCTCTAGGAGACTTCATTTCAGCTTGTCACACGATACATCCATCCGATATGCTTGAGTATGGCCCTCCTAAAGAAAGATACTGTGCTGTCGCCATCAGCAATTCGAAAAGTTACAACAAAAACCAACTAGTACGATTTCCAGCCAACGGCGTGAGTGCTGAGAGTATCGCGTTCACTTTGCGGAAATGGCTCGAGAACACGGTCGAAGATGCTGGCCAGGTCTCAGTGTTCGCAGAAGAGATGCTAAACAACATGATGAGTGCACACGGCCCTATCCAAAAAAAGCAGACCAACAGTGACAGGTATCATGATTCAAACGATATAGCTAAAATAGCTACATCTTTCAAACTGTATGTCGGCCACTTGCGGTCCAGTTTCTTGTCTCCCCTTGGAATTCCCATCACTCCCGTCTGCTAAACTCGAATACTGACCATCGATTTATTTAGAGATGTTTTCATGGATGTGAACATGTTCAAGGATCGCTATACCATCCTCATCAACCAAATCTGTTCCATGAAACCGTCCAACACGCTGCCTAAAGTGCTGATAGCATTCCGACTAGCCACCGCAACCGTCAACACAATCCCCAAAACTCTCACCCACGGTTCATCCTTCAGTCGTGACATCTTTGCATCACATCAGCAGCTTTTAGCTCTCGTGAACAAGGTCATAAACCAGGATATCCCATCAGGCGTGACAACCACAACAACAACAGCAAGTGGCACCATACAAAGCCATCCCGAATCTGATACATGCGACTTCTGTGAAGCAGTAATTCCATTTTCTGATCTGGAAACGGCTACATGTTTGAACGGCCACCAATTTCCTAGGTGTGGGTTGACCTTCTTAGCCATCCAGGCACCGCGCATATCGAAATTCTGTGGGATTTGTGGGACGGGATTCTTTAATGAAGAATTCGTAGCAGTGCAGGAGGCACTTCCTGGAAATTCTGGACACGAGCTGGAAGATGTGGAGGGGCAGGTGCGGACGTTGGCAGGGTCTAATCCAGATAAATTGCGAAGCAGAGGGGACAATGGGACACATGACACCGAGAGGAATGAGATGTTGCAGAGGGAGAGCGAAGATAGTCAGTCCGCCCATGGCAATGCAACAACGGAAATCCCAGAGCGTCAAGGGCAGACACATCAAGATGATCTGATTTTGGCTCAAGCAACGGAACAGGAAGAGGATGTTACAGATGAGCTGCCGGTATCACTCGCAAGAATCTTGTTTCTGGCATGCGACGTGTGCATCTATTGTGGCGGTAAATACATAGGATAAGATGCCGCGACTTTCTTTCAAGTCCGAGGCAATTGGTCATGCGTTCAGGTGGTTTGTATATGGCAGGATTAGCACGTGGCAACCGTAAAAGTGTGTTTGATCGAAGGTTCGATCAATCAAGCACACAATGTATTAACACTGCTCCATCAATCGTAAACCGGTACCCGAGCATCATATGAAAAGGTGTGAATTGAATAAACTACATGGGTATATATAATTTTGGTGAGTACAAATAGCGTTTCCTTGACATGAAACGTCAATTAAGCAGGGACAGATTGCTTTGCCGGCACCTTGGCTCTCTCCTTTGGCATTTTCTTATCAATACCGTACTTCTCCAAGTCTGCCTGTTTGAAGGCGTAGGGTGCTGCATCAATTAACCACTGGGGATCGATATCCACAATGTTTGCAATGAACTCTTGGGAGGTTAGTCTCAACTCAGAGAATATACACCACTTGGGAACCTCGGTTGGCTCGTGGCACATGCTCGACGGGTGTATTCTGACTGATAGTCCATTCCTCAACACCGTATGTGATTTCCCGTCCCTGTTCAGTCTTGCCGCATTGGAGAAATAGCCTGCTACGAGCGCCTTGATACATGGGATGAAATTTGAATCTCCGCAACTTGAAGGCGTGATCCCAATACGTTCGCACAAATTTTGCAACTGTTCACGTACGTCTCTAGCCCGAGTCAAGGCCTTTTGCTGGAGGTAGTTCTCTTTGGCCCACAACGGATCATACTCTGCCTCTACCCAGCTGTTAAAGATCTTCAAATACGCAATGTGGTCACCGCCCCCTTTAGTGTAGAACCTCTTTTTGGCAGCTTCGGCGTGCAATCGTTTGTCTTTGGGCGCAAAGAACAGAGCAGAAGATTCGCCTAGCATTGCGACAATAGTGAGGATTTCATCCAAACATTGATACGTGTCCGCCAGGATAATAGTTTTGGAGAGCTTTGGATCGATGGGCAATTCACTCATTTGTCGTCCCACACGTGTGAGACTTCCCGTCGAATCCAACGCCCCTAAGCTGTATAGCTCCTCGAGGGCTTTAGCGATGGCTGTGGCCGAAGGCGGATCCATAAAATCAAAATTCAGAAGGTCATTGATACCGATCGACTTGAGAAGCAACAGAGTTGACGAAAGATTAGCACGCTGTATCTCAGGAGTTGTTGACTCTTCCAGTTCATTGAAATGAGACCATCGTGTCCACAACCTGAAGCAGCTACCTGGCCCTGTACGTCCTGCTCGTCCAGCACGTTGCGAGGAAGAAGCGCGAGATATCGGAGTTACAACTAACTGCTCAAGGCCGGTGGTCGGATTGTACACGTTTTCCTTGCTGTAGCCAGAGTCAATGACAAATCTCACACCGTCCACTGTCAAAGAGGTTTCTGCAATGTTGGTTGCCAGGATAACTTTGCGCCCACCAGGAGGTGCGGGTAAGAAGATCTTGCCCTGCTCTTCTTGAGGAAGTGCACTGTAAATGGGACAGACGACAAGCTCGGGGATTTTGGAGCCTAGCTTGCGCACGGTCTCCTCTATGCTCAATTTACCAGCTTCAATCTCGTCTTGACCAGTCAAAAATACCAATATATCTCCCGGATCTTTCATTGAACAGTGTATCTGGAGGACCGTAGTGATGGCAGCACTCAAGTATGATGCCTCTGGATTCTGAGAGTAATATATTGTGATTGGATAACTCCGTCCAGGAATCATCAGGATGGGAGAGTCATTGTAGAATTGGGAGAACTTCTGGGCATCGAGAGTAGCACTCGAGATTATGATCTTGAGGTCTGTCCGATATTTACCCACATCCTTAATCATACCCATCAATATATCGGTTGCCAGAGTGCGCTCGTGAGCCTCGTCGATAATGATTGCATTATATGCGGACAATGTAGGATCGTTCAAGAATTGGCGTAGTAGTAATCCATCTGTCAAGAATTGTATTTTGGTAGCAGGGCTGGTTTTGTCTTCAAACCTGATTGAGTAGCCGACCTCTTGACCAAGCCTGCAGCCCATTTCCTCGGATACACGTTGTGCCACCGACATCGCGGCGACTCGACGGGGTTGGGTGCAAGCGATACGAAGTGATGTGCCACCTTCTTTATTAAAATAATCTAGAAGATATTGTGGCAATTGTGTGGTTTTTCCAGATCCAGTCTCAGCACAGACGATCAATACTTGGTGGTCTGAAAGTGCGTCGAGGAATTGTTCCTTGTACTGGTAGATGGGCAAGCTAGTCCGTACTTCTTGGATGGATTTGGCCTTTTTTTCTGCTGCATCAAGTTGTTCTTGAAGTCTTTGCTTGTCTGGATCAACCCACTCGCCAGCGGAAACAAAATTTAATGCTTGCGCAGGATCAAAAACAAATTCATAATCGTCTTGTTGCACACGCTCTGGTCGCTGGATCTGAGCAACTTTGGCTCGGGCTGTGACTTCGTCTTCCCATAGCTGTACCTCAGACTTATAGGTAGACACATCCTTCTTCCTCTTTGTATTTAGAACTTCCAACTTGGATCCATCAGCATCCGGCAGCACGTATCCTCCATCTCCCTCATCGATCGCATTCCGGGCTTCCGCAAGCTGTAAGGCTTTTCGATTTCTTTTGAATTCCTCTAGTTCTCTGCGGCTGAGATTTGGGTTGGTGCGCTCCTCCTCCTCCTCTTCCTGGACTTGTTTTCTTAATTCCGCGAGCTTGAGCTGTTCTCTTTTCTCTAAATACTGCTGCCTCGATCTCAGCCGTATTGAGTCAATATCTTCCGGTCCCGGACGCTTAGACATCTTGCGCGAGGTCGTGGGTTGCGCTGCGTGTGTGAGCGGTGGTGTCAAAGTGGCAAAGCGGTCGGTAGGAAAAGTGGTAGAAGAGTCGGAGACATTCGCGAAGTAGAGCTGTGAGGAGGTAACTATCTTAATGCGGTTAGCCTCGAAATACCCCGGCCGACCAGTAGAAATGTACCTTTGTACCAAAACAGTGTACAGCCCAAGTGAACATCAACGTACTTTAACTAATGTGTAAATATGAGTAATTAGAACATTTATTGACTAAATTAAGAGTATCATCCCTGTAGTATAAATCACATATACTCCGACTATCATACCAATACCCTACCATAATGTTTGCAGATTAAGCCAGCACCTGTTGTGCACGAGAGAGCCCTAGAGCTATACATCACATTTTCATGGGTAGAAGAATTTCCAAGTCAACCTTGGGGTGCAGCTCTGTCTCAAATTTATAAGGACTTGTTTATCGCTGGTTGGGTGAACATAACAGTGAAACTGCAATTCTGAACATGTAAAATGATTATAGAACTATCTCGATTCCCAACCCATACTGTAAAAGGACTTGCACAACCCTCACAAGACGTTGATGGCGTCTAGTGGCTGATATACTGGAAGACAGCACTGACTTCCTTTTCCGCTGTTTCCTGCCTGAGAAGCAGATCCTGGATTTTTCCCAACGGTCCCGTCTCGCCATCATTGACAAAGTGATTCCATGTACTTGTATCACCATAAAGCATGGCTGGAGCTTTGATGACTTGTCTCCCATCCTCTTTCCTACAACGTTTGCATTTGAACGTATCGTGAGTGTCACTCGTCGTATTATCTCTATATTGGAAAAGTTCTCGAAGAGAATCCAGAGAAAAATGACGCTCGACGTCCTCGGCAGAATCGACGACGCAGGATGATAGAGACTGCTTATGTGACTGGCGTTGGAAGACCTTCTCCTCGATAGTCCCGGTGGTGATGAATCGATAGACAAAGCAATCCTTTTTCTGGCCATCTCGCCAGACACGAGCCAAAGCCTGCTGATCGGCTGCAGGATTCCAATCTGGATCAAAAAGAACCAGCCTATTTGCACCAATAAGGTTGAGACCACAACCGCCAGCTTTGGAAGAGAGAAGAAACACAAATTCTGGGCCTTCGGGGTCATTGAACTTATCTACAAGCTTTTGACGCTTCGAGACATTCATTGTTCCGTCCAGACGAAGACAGCCGTACCCACGGGAACGACATAATGCGGCGAAAATGTCAAGGGTCTGCGTGAAGTTGGAGATTAGGACGATTTTGTCGTTGGTATCCGCACGAATGCGGGCGAGCATCCGATCAAGGACCAACAGTTTGCCCGAATACCATACTTTGACATCACGATCTCTGCCTCTTGCGTCTTTGGGGACGAAGTCCTCAGGTAAGAAGTCTTCGCAGCCTGGAAGGTCTGATGGCAGATCGAGAAGATCTGGATGATTGCAGAGTTTCTTGAGCAAACCAATGGCTTTCAGAGGTTGTGATCCTTTACCACGGAGGAGCGATTTAATGTCTGGTGATTGTATGAAGTGATTGTACAGATCTTTTTGGAAAGGCGCGAGGTTACAGAATACAACGTGCTCGTACTTGACTGGGAGATATTTGGATAATATGTCGTTCGTTCGTCGGATGATGAACTTGTTAACTAGCGTCAAAAGCTCGCGTAGGCGTTCATCCCCTTTTTTTCGGTCCTCATCTGTACCATTGGCATCGCGTCCTCGTAAAATAGGAATTTCGTATTGCTTGCGGAAATCGTTTCTTGTGCCAAGGTAGCTCGGGTTGGCAAAATTAAGAAGAGAGAAGTACTCCGAGAGATCATTTTGAATAGGGGTTCCCGTGAGAATGACGCGTTTCTGAACGTTCAATCCGTTTAGTGCGGTAAATGTTTGGTTGTCACCATTCTTCAAACGATGACCTTCATCACATAGTAGCAGGCCGATAGGGGTTTGTGCTAACTCTCCAACGTTGAGTCGGAGGGTCTCGTAGGAGACTATGAGAACGGGTCTTACAACCGATCGACCCGAAGCGATGCTCCACTGTTTAATCTGCTGCAGAAGCTCTTCTTTGGATGCTTTGCCGTCAATAGCAAACGGTGTAATTGCGTCCTTGCCTAGCCATTTCACCAGCTCGTTCGCCCAATTCCTGACCAAGCTGGACGGGCATGCAATCACGCACTTCTCGATTGTCGGCTTGCCAGCATTGGGGGACTGTTTTAGGAGGGTCCACATGAGCGCAATGCACTGCAATGTTTTCCCCAATCCCATCTCATCCGCCATAATACAACCGTTCGCCTTGGGATCAATCAATCCCGTTGTTGCACGATACAAAAACTTGACGCCCTCAACTTGATGTGGACGTAGAACTTTGGCTAATCTGGGGTCGATCACGACTGGCACTCTAGGCCGTTCATTGTCGACCTTTTTCTTCAACCCTAAGATATCTGCCAGACTTTTGTGCACCACAGGTACATCCAACTCTTCTTTCTGTTCTTGACTCAGTTTGGGCTCTACGTCTTCCTTTGGCACTGGCTTATCGTCCACGGTTGGATCGTACAGAACAATCGCAAACTCTCCACTGGGATCATGTAGTGGGCGTGCCATGAACACCCGACCTTGCCTCATACCCAACAAAGGTGCGGGGCGAAATGGATTATAACTGCCGGTGTCTTTCGTTTGCAAAGGCACTACGAATCTTGCTTTGAACGCCGTTTCCTTGTCCTTGGGCTTGAAGACTGGGAACCGGTTAACGTCCCGTGTGGCAAGAGCCAGCCTGTCATCATTAGAATACGGTTTGTCGCCCTCCTCGTTCTCTCCATCCGCGCCTGCATAGTTGATTTTGCGTCGTTTTCTTGCTGGCTTCTCGGTATTGCGCGTGGACGTAGCAGAGCCTGGGCATTTGAAGGGCTTGTGTAAACGATCGGCTGAAGCGGGCGTGCTGTGAAGTCGTGAGGCGGTAGGAGTACCCTTTTCGCCGTTTGCGAGTGTCTTTGGCCTATGCCTGTAGAAAGTCAGAGACAATGAATCAAGGACGTATACTCATAGTCTAGATACTTACATTTGGGTATGTGGATGTTAAAGGAATGGGAGTGTGGCGATCTGACGCGTCGCAACCCGAGAGTTTGAATGAGCGACGCGTTGGAGTCGCGTCGCCTACCCGTCGGCACGTGCTGCAGGGATCTTCGCTCAGCTATGACTGCCTATCAAAGATCCGCTCTCACAGCCACAGCGGTGTACAAGTGGATTCCACCGTCTTCCAAATCATAAAAAAAGAGGCAACTGAAGGCATCGAGCAGAAAGAGTACGGCACTTTCCCATCCGCGAAGGGAAAGATACACCGCAATGCATATCCCTTCCCTTTGCTCTAACGCACCCAGAATACACGACCAAAAATCAAAAACAATCGAATTTTCCGACACCGGGAATCGAACCCGGGCCTTGCCGGCACTGCAGTGAGTGTTTTGTGACTCTCTGTTGAGAGCGGCAAATCCTAGCCACTAGACCATATCGGATTGGTCTCATCTGATTTGTTGAAAAATTTGGCACCAAAGTCTTATATTAATAAATCGGGCTGTATTGCGTGGAGTGCAATTCTACTAGACCAGTTCAAATTTTTTCCATCCTATGCGCTGAATAGTGCATTATCGGCGATTGATCTCCACAACTCCACAAGACATTAGAAGCATGGTTAATCTTACCTAATATACTGCCCCACCTTGAAATGTCCCTGGTGGAAACTATTATACCTAAGTGCCCTTGAAGCTTCAAAACAGATGAAGTAAATTTTTACTCATCCTTTCTAGAGATTGTGCAAAGTAGCCTTCCCATAGGGAGGAAAGTAGTTTTGCCCGGTGTTTTGGCTTTATACACTTTAGGTAGGCTTCAGTGCAACTTTTACTGTTACCTTGAGTTAATCCAACTAATCTTAGCGTGGAATGATGTATTCTCGAGCCCCCTCTGTACTGAATAAAACCACGACCGAATTCTGATCAAGATGTAATCTTCCTTCCTTTACCAGCTTTCTTAATGCACTAAGAGTGGCAGCTCCACAAGGACCATTTTTCACACCTTGACTATGAAGATACTGCAGGTCGTTATGTGCTTCCATATCTGACACTTCTATAGCTGCATCTATTCCGTTCTTGAGGATGCGCCAGGCCGTTAAGGATACTGTCCCACAGTTCATTCCGTCCATGATGGTATGCGAAGTCGGTATCGAAACGATCCTGCCAGCTTCCATACTTGCTTGAAGAGAAGCGGCAGCACTTGGTTCTACTGCAATAACATACGTAGAATGATCTTTCGATTTGTAGTGAGCTGAAACAGCTTGTGCCCATGAACCTACACCAACGGATGCGATAGTATGCGTTATGCGTCCAAATCCTTTTGACTGGCGATCCGTTTCTGTCAACATAGTAGAGTATCCATCAACCACCCACTGTGTATCGTTAATTTATATAACATCATATCATACCTCCAAAGCTTACTTGTGGTATCCTTTCGTACCCTTCCCATGAAAAATCCATAACAAGAAGTCTCCCGTCTCGATTTGCCTCCAGCCGTGCTACTTCAAGTGACTCGTCATAATTTCCATTCACGACTTTGACTTCTGCCCCCTCGCCCGCAATCCTATTCCGAGTGGCTTCATCAACGGACCAAGGGACGAATATGGTGCAAGAGATCTGGAGGTATCCGGCCATTCGCGCAACAGCCCTCCCCCAGTTTCCCTCTGTGCAAGCCACCAACTTGATACCATCAACACCATCATGCCTGGCCAATGTACTGAGTTCGTCTAGTGAACACATATACGGAAGTTTGTATCTTGCAAGGAGAGCTTTAGCTATGGCCCAAGAAGCGCCCAGTATCTTGAAGGCTGGTAATCCAAAGCGATTTGACTCATCTTTCACCAATATGTGTTTTACACCTAGTTCCTTAGCCAATACCGGGAGAGGTACCAGTGGAGTTCTATTGTAGCCAGGCAAAGACTTGTGGAAAGCCTGTACGTCTGGGCCACAGGAAGGACCATCGTATTTCCATGTAACGGCGGATGTATTGAAGAACATGATATCGTGAATTCAAGAACCTTTGACCAGAGATTAGTCCGGGTGAAATACTGCTAACAAGCCTTCTCATCATCCGACTAGCATAATCCTGGAGGCTTGTTGTGCATGCGAGATACTTTTGGGAATGACATATTGTGAAAATACCTAGGTAGTTCTGTATGAAACAGTTGTAGGTGTAGGGCCTTGGTGGTCCGTGCACTGGTTGCGTCATCTCAGAAGGCGTACGGCAACCGAAGCCTCCGCACCCGCTACGTAGGCTTCAACCTTACACACATACGTACAAAGATCCGCCCTTCTGGCTCTCTCTAATTTTGTTTTTCTTTATCTGGGTCGAAGGTGGATACCTTCTTGTTTTTGATCAAAGTCGGATACGTACAAAGATTCAACATGTCTCCTACTGCGGTCAATACAATCAAGCAGGTGTTCATATTGCCTACTTGGGACAATATAATTGCTGGCTCGTACCAACTCAAGGTTTGAACATGAGTCTCTCATTGCATTTTTCGTAGATACTGATTTTTCCAGGGTGTGGTCTACTTTATTGGACATCCATTTCTGTACCCGCTGCTGCGAGCTCGTATGATCCCCGCCATACTGCTCAGTGCTTTCGTTTTGGTAAATCTCTTTGTCTGGACATATCTGCCTCAAGTGGCTTTCCTGGCACTCTTTCATAGAACAGGAAGTGCCTGGGTGAACGGAACTTTTCTGGTATTGGGTGAGGGAGCAGCAATTGTCGCCATCCTTTTCGAAGCATTTCTTGTAGACGAATCACAAGTTGATATCTTCGATGCGGTCCTTGTCCATAAAGGCTATGAGGATCTCGTCCGCCGATTCAGACCTGTGTCCGACGATTCACTGGACAATCCTGTCCATCGACTTGGAAAGCCCAGGTTGTCGTAAGTAAACCCTACGCGATTACCTTACCTGTAGAGTCTAACAAGCTTTTCCGCTTAGTTCTGTATATGGTCCCTTCAATTTCCGCCAAATAGCAGAATTTGTTGTTCTGTTGCCACTGAACTTTGTGCCATATGTTGGTGTACCTTTATTCTTACTACTCACTGGCTACCGCGCGGGGCCTCTGCAGCACTGGAGGTACTTTAAGCTGCGGGGATTCGACAAAAAGCAAAGGAATGCATATGTGAAGAGAAGAAGGTGGCAATATACTTGGTAAAGATTCTTGTATACTTATACGGATGTAATTGCTAATATAACAACAGGTACGGCACCGTGTATCTTTTTCTGCAACTGATACCACTGGCGAGCATGTTTTTCTTGTTGACAGCTGCGACCAGCTCTGCTTTGTGGGCTGCGGATATGGAAACTCAACATCGCCGGGCGGATTATGAAGCAACCCAACAGCCTGCATACAGAGATGATACGGATGCGGTGGCAGATACTGTGTAAGCGGACAACAAGAGACATGTATTTTACCTTGGGCGGTGTCCTCAGATCTGTGCATATCATGACTATTCTAGGTATCTAAAATTGTATGTTGCTGATTTCCGTGGTATGATGATTATGTATGAGGAAGGTAGGTTTTCTGTGAATATTAATAATCATATCGTAACACTCTCTTACCAAAAGGCATTTGATATTATCTCACATGGCTGTATACATGTTTCTATATACTCACACAGGACGTGTGAAGCGTCGGCACACGTAGGGAGGTGAGCGGTCGGGGGGTTTCGGGTACTAGACGTGGCTGGCCAATCAGCGCTGACACCGTCCCTAGCCGTGCTCTGCCCGCAAAAAGAGCTTGTGCTTGTCATCTAGGAAGCTCAACAACACCATCTCCATACCCATCTCACCCATTGACCCTTCCTGCCTACACTGCCGTGCAGATCGCGGCTTGTTGTCCTGGGTTACACTCTCTCATCCCCCGCCATGTTCCGATCCCTCGTACCTCGCGCCGCGCCAAGGGCCATCCGGCCTTCAGCAGTCTCTCGAAGCACTTTCTGCGCTCCCAACATCTACTTCCAGGGCCGTTCAAGACGTGGATACGCATCAGAAGCCGGTTAGTCACATCGCATTGATTCCAAACCGATCTGCAAGCGTTAACATTGGGATAGAGGAGAAGGACCTTGTCATCATCGGTGGCGGCGTTGCAGGATATGTTGCGGCAATTAAAGCTGGCCAGTCCGGCCTCAAGGTCTGTCATTGCGACATCCCTCAGGGAAAAAAACACGATTAACCACCTCCACTTTTAGGTTGCTTGTATCGAAAAGCGTGGCGCTCTTGGAGGAACATGCTTGAACGTCGGCTGCATCCCTTCCAAATCGCTCCTGAACAACTCCCACCTGTACCACCAGATTCTCCACGACACAAAGCACCGCGGCATTGAAGTAGGCGAAGTCAAGGTCAACCTACAAGCTATGATGCAAGCGAAGGATACCTCTGTTGCGGGTTTGACGAAGGGTGTAGAATTCTTGTTCAAGAAGAACAATGTCGAATACATCAAGGGTACCGGTGCATTCCAGGACGAGCACACCATCGCTGTCAACCTAATCGATGGTGGAGAAACCACCGTTCGGGGCAAAAACATCCTGATCGCTACAGGATCTGAGGCCACGCCTTTTCCTGGACTGACCATTGACGAGAAGAAGGTGATTACAAGTACCGGCGCTATTGCCATGCAAGAGGTTCCGAAGAAGATGGTCGTCATTGGCGGTGGTATCATCGGTCTCGAGATGGTGGGATAAACAAGTCTGGCCATTCAAAATAGATATGCTAATGCTGTTTAGGGCTCTGTCTGGTCGCGCCTCGGTTCTGAAGTTACTGTTGTCGAGTTCCTGGGACAAATTGGTGGACCTGGAATGGACGCAGAAGTTGCGAAGCAAACACAAAAGATTCTGCAAAAGCAAGGCATGAAGTTCAAGCTCAACACCAAGGTCACCAAGGGAGACGCAGAAGGCGAGGGTGTTACGATCAACACCGAGGCAGCGAAGGGTGGCAAAGAGGAACTCGTGAGTACTTTTGTCACTAATTGAAGCATGCGTACTAACTCGTCTAGCTCGACGCCGATGTGGTTCTCTGTGCCATTGGTCGCCGTCCATATACTAACGGATTGGGCCTCGAGAACATTGGTCTCGAAACCGATGACAGAGGACGTCTGATTATTGATCAAGAATACCGTACCAAGATCCAGCACATCCGTGCCATTGGAGACGTGACCTTCGGTCCTATGCTGGCGCACAAGGCCGAGGAGGAAGCAGTGGCCGCGATTGAGTATCTCACCAAGGGTTATGGGCACGTCAACTACGGCGCCATTCCCTCCGTCATGTACACTCACCCTGAGGTGGCATGGGTCGGCCAGAACGAGCAGGAGTTGAAGTCAGCTGGTGTGAAGTACAAGGTTGGAAGCTTCCCCTTCTCCGCCAACTCCAGGGCAAAGACAAACCTCGACACTCTTGGCTTCGTCAAGATGCTCTCAGATGCCGAGACTGATAGGATATTGGGCATCCACATCGTTGGCCCCAATGCCGGTGAAATGATTGCTGAGGGCGTTCTTGCCATTGAGTACGGTGCTAGCTCCGAGGGTAAGTCTCAAAGCAAGTCAGGAACATTCCGCGTTCAACACACTAACATTGATGCAGACGTTGCACGCACATCGCATGCTCACCCTACATTGTCAGAAGCCTTCAAAGAGGCTGCCATGGCTACGTATGACAAGGCTATTCATTATTAGATGTCAGTTTCTTTAGGCTGGGTTTTGGTTTAGCATCAGCGCATGAAGTATAGCTCTGAGAGCGGGAGTCTGTCAATAGTACCTGTAATATATTGCATGCTCGATGCACGTTTACATCTTTAGTCCGCGGCCGTATGTGACTACCTGCATCTGTTTATTTTTATCTGCTTATATAAGTGTGGTTGACCGATAGGGCTGCCACCCTTGCTAGCGTGCGGCTGGTACGTGCATGACGTGCGGAAGTGGTAGCGTGGTCGCGTTCGTTCCTTAGACGCGTTCCCGCGATTTTGTAAACCCGCCGAACCCACCCCTCACATTTCTCCCTTCTACATAACGCCTCACATTGCGACCTTATGATGGATAATGACAATCTCGAACAACGCTGTAATGCGCTGCGGCACGACCTCAAGACGTGGGAAAAGCAATTTGCTGCTGCTCATAATGGACGCAAAGCGGAACGCGTCGACATCAAAGCCAATGCCGAGATATGTATGCATTCGACTGCCTGGAGACCGCGTTGCCAGTACTGATAATGTGCAGCCCAAAAGTACAAAGAATATAACAAAGTCCGAGACCTACTTGCAGGAAAGAGTTTACCACAGACACCCTCGAAACACGCACGCAATCTGGCTCACAATGCCAACCGAACTCCAAAGGCTGCGAAAGCTCAATTAAAGACCCCTACGAAAAGAAATCTCGAGGACAGCTTGGATGCAATTGCTCCTTCGCCGAGTCAGTCTACTTCGGCACAAAGGCCCAGTTTCATTGGGCCCACACCACAGCGCGACGGAAGAGTTCTCGGATTGTTTGATCTTCTACCTGCGGAGACACCAATCAAGAACAGAACGGTTTTTGCTGATATTGTACCGAATGCTTTGCAGACTCCAAGCAAAAAGGTAAACCTGAAGGACGTGGAATCATCGCCAGAATCAAGAATCAGGAGAGAAAGGACGCCCTTGTCATCTGGAAAAAGATTTATGCTAGACCAATTTGTTACCCCCAAGAAAAGGCCCCGGGGGGATGAAGGAACACCGACGTCGGCTATGGGGGGACTCACTACTCCCGCGTTTCTGCGGCGAGACAATTTCTTAAAGGACATTGCTGAGGACGATGAGCCGACGCCGAGACCATTGCCGTGGAAACGAAGGGGAATTGGAAGAAGTCTAAGTGCCATGATACAGTCTATGAAGAAGCAGGAAGAGGACCAAATGGATGAGGAAGAAGAGATTATGCGACAAATGGAAATGGAAGAATCGGAACTACCCCCGCGGAAAAAGCAGAAGATACCGGAGGTGCTCGTGCAGGATAGCCAAGTTGAAATGCCTTTGGGCCCCGATCGTGGTGTGGAGTCGGAAGATGAAGATAACGAAAAAGAGAAAACCCAAGAACAAAACGGCAAGGTTCAGAATCGGTGGAAGAAAGGACTGAAACGGCAGACCCGACGCGTTATCAGTATGTATACCATCGCTCGCAGGTTCTCCGTTGACTAACCAATTTCTTAGTGAAACCAAATTTCTCAAGAACACAACCTCAATCGACCCATGCGCATGAAGACATGGTCGAAGAATGCCACAAAGTCGGCGAAGCTCAAATCAACTCTGATATGGTGGGAAGCGATTTTGAATTCTCGGGAGATGAAGCATCCGAATATGAGAGCGATGCATCACACTCTAAAAAGAAGGCAGTAGTCCCGACCAAGAAAAAATTGGATGGAGCTTCTGCCTCACAGGTAGAGAAGAGTACACAGAACCAAGGAGGACCGGTGAAGACGGTGAAGACAGCTGCACGTAAGATCAAAGCTACTGCACATGCAAACTACCGTAGGCTCAAGATAAAGAGTAAAGGGGGAAATGGCGGTAAGGGACGGTTTGGGCGGAGGAGATAGGCGAATTAAGATTTGAGCAGCCAGGCGTGCGACCCGTGGGTGCGGAAATGGATGCGGTACGGCTTTGTAAGAATGCATGGTGTCAGCCCTGTGTATCATACGAGCCAGAAACATCGTTTTATCAGCCCTTTTGTTACCTGCGCAGGCATCAACATGTGGCCGCTAATATTGTTGCCTCTCCGCCTTTGAGACACAATGTGACCGTCTAGGTCATCTGGGACCGGTAGGCCAATCGTATTCTTAATACTCTTGTGACTGCTGCATATAGGCCTGGAATAAATAGTATACCTTTAAACCTCACCTAAAACTCCTAAATTCAGTATTCACCATGGTCTACATTCGAAATCGTATATTCGAAGGCTATTGTAGTGGAGCCATATCCACGAGCGGTCCGTCGTCATTACCACGGTGTATGACTAAGCGACCCGAGCCCGCCGCCTATGAGACACCACGGATCTTGAGCTCACAGCTCTCATCTTCACGCAATACCCACCCAACAACTACAACCACAACCACAGCTATTAAGTCCTCGCCCGCACCATCTCCGTCAACTACCCGTCATACTTCCTCTCCCAAAACTGCAATCACACCCGTCACCATGGCCGAAAAAGAGCTGCAGGATGTGCTGAAGCAACTCCACCAGTCGCTTCAGGCACACAAATACCAGCAATCGACATCACTCCTCTCGCGGGCCAAGGTCGCTCTCCTACATCTTAACGCTCTCATCCCCAGTCCAAATGTTCCCCGCAAGCATCTCCTTCTCGCGCGCGAGACACTCGAAATTGGCGCCATAGTGTCGATCCGCTTGAAGGATCAGGTGTCTTTCACTCGCTACTTCCAGCAACTCCAGCCATTCTATGCCTTACCCGAGCTACAGAAAGAGGGAGGGAACTCGAGCAAGATCACAGGGCTATATTTACTGCTGCTGCTGAGCGACGGTGATTACGCGGGGTTTCATACTTTGCTGGAGACGCTAGAGATGGCAGCTGCGCAGACTGGAAGGGGCCTCGAGGAGGACGCGTTCATTCAGTATCCAATCCGACTGGAACGGGCTTTGATGGAGGGAAGTTATGATAGGGTTTGGGGTGAGACTAAGAGCGAGAGGGTACCGAGTGAGGAGTTTGGTCTTTTCTCCGAGGTATGTTATAGTTGAATTTCTTTCTGCCTCCCACGAAGTATTTGGGAAAGATATATAGTGAAACTGACGCGCAATAGGTTCTCATAGGGACAATCCGGAAAGAGATCGCCTCATGCAGCGAGAAAGCATACCCCTCGATCCCGGTTTCCGACGCCAAGTCGCTCCTCTTTCTCGATTCCGAAGGCAGCGTTGTAAATTTTGCGCAGGAGTGCGGTTGGGTGGTGAAGGATGGAAGGATATATTTCCCAGCCCAAGACGACGACTATGCGAGCAAGGACATCCTAGTGACGAGTGACCAGGTGATTGAGAATACCCTGGGCTACGCAAGAGAGTTGGAGACGATTGTCTGAGCGCCGTCGAGCGTCTGGAGGCACAAGAAACACAAGCAAAAACTTTGGCCATCGTCTGCATACATATCAGGAGGAGATGTCTTTAGCATTCCACGTGGAGACACTGGGGAGGAGGTTGTGCAGACATCTGTACGATATTTCCTATGATAGCTTGGAGCCAATGGCTTGTTTCAGGAAGGCATGAGGCAGAGTTATAGAGTGGCAATTCAGAGCCAAGTACCCACGAACGTAATGAACATTTTCCCAGACCCATGCATTGCTTCCTTCACCCTGCTGGCTCGAAACAGAGCGCACCATGTCGATATCGCAACTGAACCGGCACGCTTTATATCTAAATTTCTTTAACGGATCAATTATCCTATAAACAAAAAGGAACTTTCGCATAAGAACTTTCCGGTGTAATAATACATGACCGATTTCTCCCAAAGCACACTATAATGCGCGGAACATCATTTCTCCACTTCCGTGTCCTCCGTCAAAGTTTCCCGTGCTCTGACCCTCCAAACTTGATCACTACATTCCTCCATCAATTCTCACAATGGCCAAGAAAGCATTAGCAAAGGACCAGATTGTCAAACTAATAGTGGGTGCCGGGCAGGCGTCGCCGTCGCCGCCTGTGGGTCCTGCGCTGGGTAGTAAAGGTGTAAAGAGCATGGATTTCTGCAAGGTGAGTCGAGCCTCGCGTTTGTCCATACGAAGAGGGAAGGGAAGGAGCGGTCTTTGTTGCGCATTGCGAAACGAATTTCGGTGTCGCTTGAGATCTATGATTAAGAGCATTCCAACCTCGAATACCCTAACAAGCAATATCCGCCGTCTTCTATACACAATGTCCCCCCATGCGCCGCAACACTCCCGAGAAAGACCATTGAAGATGAAGAATCAAAAACTAACACAGTGGTATTTCCACAATTCAGGAATTCAACGCCCGCACCGCGCAATACATCACTGGAACCCCCATCCCCGCCCTCATAACCGTGCGGCCGGACCGCTCCTTCCACTTTCAAATCCGCACGCCGCCGACCGCAACACTTCTCCTCACCGCCGCGGGGGTGCCGACGAGCAAAAACAAGATCAAGGGCGCAGGCAACGTCCCTGGCCCCACGAATAATCACGAGGGGCAAAGGGGCAAAACCAGCAGCGGCAGCCCGACGAATGGTAACGCGACGCTTGGGACTGTTGGGACCGTGAGCTTGAAGCATGTGTATGAGATTGCCAAGATCAAGCAGACTGAGTCGAGACTGAAGGGGCTGAGCTTAGAGGGATTGGCGAGGAGTGTCATTGGGCAGGCCGCGAGTGTAGGTGTCGTCGTTGTGCCGTAGGGTTGTGAGGGGCGTGATGGACTTTGCAGCATGATGGACATACATTCTGGGGGGGTAGGAGATGAGGCCGCGAGTTGAGGCGGGATGAGGAGGATAGGGCAGAAGATTGGAGTGGATGTTTGAAAAGGGTCGAATACATTCTGTACGAGTACGTGTAAGAAGGAACTGTGTCAAGCATGGAAGCGCAAATGGGGAATATATATACCCTTCCGCATGTACAACTTCTGTACAAAGCAAGGAGAAGTGTGTAAAAAGGAACGAAAGGGAGCACTGTACAATTCAAATAATCAATCAATTCGACAGAAGAAGACTGAAGAAGACACGAATGTGTATCGCAAATCCTGAAAAAAGTATAACCCCGTTGTCAATTCACCTACACTGATCTAAAACAATACACTTAGCATGATGCGGTAATCGTTTTTCTTTTCGCTCTAAATAATGCATTCAACACCACAGAATTTCTCATCATGCTTGTGCATAGCTTCCGAGTACTCAGTTTGCCCCCCGTGAACTTCAATGTCACGTCTTGACGGCATAGCTTCCGGCGCATATCACACGTTGCCAGCATTTGCAACAGCCAACTTGATGACTGTCGCAAAAATCTAGCGGACCTGCGTCGAATGTCGTACTCCCCGCCGTCATTGGCGCTTCTCTGGATCCTACTATAGTTTTGCAAATACTTTTTTTTTGAGACAGTAATGATAGCTCAGGAGAACCCGTATATGCCTCCCTGTTCCTGAAATTTGAGCTGGTATTCCCGCAGATCTGCCCAGTGTCGCAACTCCGCTTCTTCATCCATCGATGCGCCGCCATTGGCATCATCCGTCTCGGGGCTGATGCGCTCGAGTTTGTTGAGAATGTCAAGGAATTTGTAAAGGTAGTCTTGGTGTTGCAGGGCTGCGGAGCCTTTGCGCTCTTTGGGGACTTCGAGAAGCGTACGAGCTATTGAGCGTATCTTTGATGTCTAGCAGGAAACGTTAGTAATAGGGTATGTGAAGACAACAAGTATATTCGAGGGGACGACATACGAAGCTATCACCGTTGGGTTCCATATTGACCATGTCAATGCTCCCCAGCACGACCAGTAAGTCTTTGACCACTTGATCTCTCTCTTCCGACATTCTCCTTTCTAATTCGTCCGCATCGGTGGTTGAAACGGGTAGTAGACGATCCATGCCGGAGACGGGTGCATCGGGAGAGCTCTGAAGCGCCAATTGAGTCTTTGCATTGTTTGACTTCTCCAAGAGGACAAAATATTTCTCCACGAGGAATGAACGTATACTAAGATGCGTGGCATATATATTCGCTTTTTGTATCTCGTATTGCGATAGGCGGCGCGCTTCTTGGGCATCTGTGCCATTGAACTCGTTGGACGTGGCATCTCGCATGCCGAGAAATTCTGGCATAGGTGGATAATAGGGTTGTTTCCGCGAGGCAACACCATTTGGACCATCTTTGCTGGAGCGGACTTGCAGGGAATCTGGAATACCCGCGATAGCCTGCTTACATTGCTGTAGAGCATGATCGAGCATGCGTTGTTGTCGATCCCAGTCGAACAATTCGTCTACACCATAGGCCATCTCTGCTAAAGACACGGTCGAGTACGAGAGGTAAATTCGTACGTTGATGTTAAAGCCAGTCACTTCTGGCACAATCCCAGGAGGCTGTGGAAGAATTTCATTTGGGAAGATGCAGGCGTCATCGACTTCCAACGGGAGAGGCGGCAACTGTTCAGTGGGTGTAGCGGGAGCAATGTTCAGTTCCCCAAACGACGCACCAAGCTGTTGCATTGTCCTCACCCCCACGAACAAGGTCCAGAATACTCGACGACCGATTTGTTCGGTAATCTTGTCCAGCTTCAAATCTCTCGAGCCATCAAATGGCGGTCCATGCGACCCTATAGCTTCAGGAAGCCCTCCGAGATTGGTGAAACCTTGGTCTTGGGATTTATGGAGACCTAATGACCGGATAATAGTGAGACTTTCTCCAAAATATAGGCGCAATTGTCTCCATTGGAAAATGTATGCTCCCGTCAATCCCAAGAAGTAGCTGGTGCATGCATCGTACACGTTTAGAGTAGTTTTGTCCAGATAGCCGACGCCACGCGCCTGAGCGCATACCTCCCTACATTTGTCTACTAAAGAAAGGTGAGAGGGATAGTTATCGCGCTTTTGCTGTGAGAGATGGAGTCTCGGCTTCCGTGGGAATGATGATACTAGACAGGCGATCATGGATGCAAGCAAAGCCAGGAAAGACGGGTTCCTCACGTCCTCGCGATTCTCCCAAGCTTCACGGAAGGAGGGCTCATGGGGGAAGGGACACAAGGGATGGATGTAGGTGAAGAAATCGTCTATCAAGGCGTTCATGATAGGAATAGAGCATATAGATTCGGCGGAGAGCTGAGGGGGCAGCGAGGATAGCTGGGCAAGAGCGTGGGCAGCATTGGTAGGAGAGGCGGGATTGGATGTTCCAGTGCCTAAGCCGTCACCATCAAGACGACGCTTTTTCTTGATAGCTTCCGCATGACGGTTGGGGGGACCGCGACGGCGGCTGGGCCGGTCAAAGGTACACGGGATATCGAGGGCAGCGCAAGCTCGACATGGCGGCCCTGCTTCGTCGCACTTGACTTTGCGAATGCTGCAGGAATCGCAGGCCTTCCTCAAGCGATTTGTCTTGTGCTGGTCAGGGCCGGGGGCAACCATCTGCGCCGGGGGCGGCGCGCCCATCCGGGGGTCAGTGAGGGCATGGCTTGCATGCTGGGCCTGCTGCTGCAACACGTCGCTCAGGTTTTCGATCTTGGTGTACATGTCCTGGCCATACGACTGCTGCTGCTGTTGCTGCTGCATGCGCGGAGGACCAGCGCCTCCCACGGCGGCGCCATCGAGAGCAGACAGCGGCGAGGGATTGGAGGGCTGGGGTGGCGCAGGGTAGATGGGGGTATAGTGCGGTTCCTCGGAGCCTGGCGGTGGAGGATATTGAGACGACATTGATGGATGAATGAAGGGAGTAGGTTATTCGCGTGGGTTCCGTACCGATGATTTCCCGCGAGCCCAGAGGAGCTATAAAGACGTGCCAGCGCGAAGGACCAGAGCTTGCTTGCTTGCTCGCTTCAGCTAGGAATGGCCAAAGTTAGATTTGACGATTACTCATAACACCGATTTGTGACGTGCTTGGGGTGCTGCATGCGCAGAGCTGGGCCGTTGAGGAATGGGTTAACGTTACCTGCCAACTCCACAGTGAGTGCATGTGCAATAGTCTCGCCGAGTCGCGTCCGACAAGATCCACCACCACCACCACCACCACTTATTCACTCCCCAGCTCCACTGCGCCTATGCCCTATCAACAGACAAACAAACAAATGAGAAGAGGGGATGAATTGACACGACAAAGTAAGGCAGAGCAATTCAAAAGGGGAATTGATTCGAAGTAGCAGCCAGGACAACAATTAGTTAGCCTTTTACCGTCGCGTTTTCAATATTTTTTCCCTTTCGAGGTGAATGAAGGTGATCTGTGCGAGAGGCTGCGTCACGCATTGAATTTCTAGACAACTTTGTACCATCGCCGCATCATTTACATTAGCTTGCGTTGGGAAACATAAATCCTTTACTTGTTAGTAATTGGCGCCCATCTCAGAATTACCCCATTTTCCTTATCTCTGCTAAATTGGTAAATTAAAAAAAGTCGAGCATTGCTCCACCGCTCCGTGACACAGACTACTGTGTACCCAGCCTCCGATAAACATTTTGAGATGTCAACCTTGAATGACCTACAAGCGTACAAGTCACACACCACCATCTCAAACTATATCATCAAGTGGCACAAACGGCCCGGATCACTATTAATTGAATATCGCTTTACCACTACCCGCAATTTATATGAATATACTCCCTCAATACTGACACGAAGTGGGGATATCATATGCTCGCGCCAGATACGCTCAGAGGTAGCCTTTTGTAACGCCTGATAAGTTTCCACTTATCACCCAAATTCCTGCATATCGCATATCTGATAGACAGTCCCTGTAAAACCCTCAAGTATAGCCGTCATATCTTTGTCCCGCCGAAGTATCACGTATCATATATCCGAGTCGTCGCTCGAAGAATCGTCCCGAACTGGAGGTTTGGATGACCGACATGGTGAAAAGTCCAATATCTCGCTCTTTGGTCCTGCATCCACGAATTTCCGCAAGCACCATCCCATCTGCACGGCCATAAATTTCTCATTACCCAGGGGATCAACCTGCTTCCCTTTGACGAATATCATCTGGTTCCGGCTGTCTTCGCGATCATACACCTTATCCGAAGAACCCCACGCGATGATGGCGAGTTTAGAGGACCGACCATTCTGGGTTGCATGCGAGGTTGAACGCTCGAAACCTTGTTGTGCAATTCCTTGTAGCATGTACTCGTACGTTTTGCGAGGGAGTCGAGTCGATAACGGGTCGTTGTTGGGCCATGTGGTGATGTTTAATGTGACTAGAGAAGGCAAATTCCCCAGACAATTCTCGAAGTTGATGAAAGAATCCTGCTTGGTATCGAGAACGCTGACGGCGGGGAACGCCACAGATATTTGCTCGATCAGCGGGCAGTCTTTACAAATCTGAGAGAAGGACGAATAGTCATACACCATCTCCTCCTCGCAGTCGTCGCCTTGGCTTGCATGAATATTCAGCAATTTCAATGTTTTTCCGTGCCGAACGATGCCAGCCGAAGCAGGCATACTCTTCACAAACGACATGTCAATTGTCAACTTTTGTATCCCGGATACCAAGCACAAGAAGCCATCTAGGGCCCCTAGGCCATCGTTTTCGGCGTTATCGCTGTGCTTGAATTCCAAGGTTTCTAGCTTGTCCGGAAGCAGGGTGCTCTTGGTCAGCTCCGCCAAGAGAGAATCGGCGCCAGGACACAGGAATACTTTTAGTGACTTGACGGTGCGGAAGTTGATAAACTTGCAGTACGTATTGGCGGCATATCGCAGATGGATCTTCTGTAGCGTGATATCCTTGAGAGCGAGTGGCGTGCACTTGTCGAAAGGTTGCATATGACGAAAGATGGTTGAGGTGATGAGTCCAGGTCTAGTGCTTGAATCATTGAGCTCACGATCTGACAACGGTGCTTCGCTCTCTTCGAAGGATGTATGTAGTGTCATTTTCTCGACCTTTGGTGAATTCTTGACGAGGAAATGGCAGAAGTCCAAAACATCGCGGGAATCTGGGTATAATCCGAGCGAAAATACATTCTGGAAGACCTTGGCGAAGTCCGGGATTTTTTGCACCTCTTCCAGACAATTCTTCTCCATAGATATGCCCTCCAGCCACTTCATCTTACGCTGCTTCTTGTACAGCAGGATGAGGTTGTCCTGATTGAATGGAGACCAAGGATGCCACGAGAACTTCTCCAGGATATCTTCAGGTAGCAGCTCTAGAATCATACGAATAGCAAAATGAGCTTGTTGAATCTGGTTGCCTAGATTGGCGGTAGATGGTTAGCGGGTGTGAAATGTAATAGAGACGTCTCGATAGGCAATCAAAAGTCTCATAAGCCCACAAAGATCGTGCATTGGCATTTACTTTTGCACCTGGGAATATACGCACATTTGTCCAGGATATCGGCGAGATAGAGATCGAGCTTGCGCATGTGCCGAAGGCCAATGTTTTTGGGATTCAGGAAGGCCGCAAGGCGGGTGTCATTGGGAGAGCCAACGTCAAGCACGACTTCATAGTAGAGTTCACGGACAGCGATCTCGTGCATTTGCTTGCATGTGAGACAAAGATTCTTGAGGTCCGATGGGCGATTGATCTGATTGGAGGTTGTTAGTTATTCGGGCAACCAGTATTTTTATTTCATGGTGTCTATTTCTCATATTTTTTTTGGGGGGGGGGGGGGATGGTTTTGGGGGATTCTATTAGTTATCATTGTCTTTAACTTGGTCGTTTCCTTCTTTTTCTGGGCTTTTTCACGTAGGGGTTTTGTTTTTTGGGGGGGGGGGGGGGGTTTGTTTCAAATTGTCTTTTACACTTACATGTTGGACAATGAGCGTCTTGATGTCAACCGACAAATCCATCAGACTGCGCCGAGCCATGGTGAGTGCAGACAGACGCGATATCGAATAGTCTGGCGGATGTAGCGCAATTGACAAGCAGTGAAAGAGATATATATATATATATATATTGGAATATGGGCAAAGATATAGGCAGGGCGGCAGGGAGCTGGGGCAAGGATTGCAGCGTCTCAGCGGCGGTGAGAGAGGTGAGAGAGGTGTCGAGGAGTTTACTCGTTAGTGACAGGATGAGGCCCCGACGACGAGATAGAAAAGCTGCAGGTCGAGCGTGGTTGCTGCCTAAAAGTGCTCTCTTGACCGGTAACGTTAGCAGCCTTAAGTAAAATCGAGGTAAAGCGAGGTGCAAATGAGCGAACAGTACAGTGCACCAAGGGCCGGAAGCTTTCAGCCTCACAGCAGCCGCCACGGGAAGCCGCCGCTTGCCCCACGCGGATCATCCCCAGCCTAGACTTGGTGGAGCTGTGGGACACAGACAGCCCTGCGATCCTACACATGTACACCAACAACTGCCAAACCTTGCATACAACATTTGAAGAATCATTTAAAAGTGATAATTTACATTTGCCGCGTGCTAGCGTAGCTACATCTTCACCTTGCCTTTCCCCATGGATATGGATGCGGTGCCTGCCAGGTATCCAACTTTACTTTTACGCGTATGGGCAGGAGTCCTCCCTTGCCTTGCTTACTTGCATGAGTCCAGGTGAGCGACATGTGTATATAGTATACACATGGTTCAAAGTTACATCCATGCACCGCCACAGGTAGCTCCATTTGCTGCGCCTTTGACTACATACCAACCACGTAGCACCGAATTTTTGAGCGAGACTGTTGCTGTTGACCATGCCGCGCCATCTAAATGCAAGGCTTACTTACAACCTAACTAACGCCTTCCAAAATGGTCTCACAAAGTAGCCCATGAACCCAAGAAGGGGGGGGGGGGAGGGAAAAGTGACATATCCTGACCTACTTCGAAACGCCATGTTCCTGTAACCCCTCGCTATGCAACCAAAAAAAAAAAAAAAAAAAAAAAAAAGACAATAGAACGGTGAGAGGGGGAGAAGAAATGATTATCATCTTTCCCAAACATTGCTTATTCTTCGTCGCTCGCCGTTTTCTCAAATTCCGCCGCCATCATTGCCTCCAGGCTGTCGTCATAGTCCGACTCATCCAGATCGGCACCTCCGCCCTGTGGATCAAATACCTTGCCCTCATCATCCACCTGGTCTTCTTCAGGTCCTGTGGTTTCGGGACTAGGTAAGCCGGACGATTTATCTGCATTGGTGACGTTTGTCAACGACGTGACACGCTCCATGGTTCGCCTCTTCTTCTTCTCTAGTCTAGAAGCACTGCTTACACTGGCATCACTATCTTCTGCTTCACTGCCATCGTTGGACTCGGTTTTGTTCCTGCGTTTTCTTTTCTTGCTCCTCTTGCTCTCTGATTGGGTGCTGCCCGTTGAACGGACGCTTTCAGAATCTGATGCGCTTGCGCCATCGGTATCAGATGATTCATTCAAGAAGTCCTGTAGCTCGTCTCTCATTGAACTCCATTCGTTGTCCGACATGGCCAGCTGTACAGATGGCTCATCGCCAACGCCGCCGCCACCACCTTCCTCCTCCGAAGCATCGAGGCTGTCATCGTCCAATCCTTCCACAGGAGATCCAATCCGATCGGCATCATCTAGTTCAATCAGATACGGTGTTTCGTCAACATGCTCCCACCTGGTGCAACATTGAAACATCCACTCAGCATTGACGATTTGTATATTCGGATAACGAGCTGCTCTCTTGACTTTTGTAGTCTTGCGGTCTGGATTGGCGATGACGTGAGTTGTCTGTCTGTTGACACTCGTAGATATTTCCGCACCGAAACTCTTCACCCAGAGCGCAAAGTCGGAGCTGGATAAGGTCAGTTGAGTACTCTTTTACACTTTATCGATTTAAGCTTACTGTTCAACATCCATTCCCAAAGGAATGATGCCAGAAAAGACAATAACGCAACCATTCAGTGTTTGCCGTTTAAGTCGCGGCATAATTTCCGCTACGTCAGGTGCCACGGTTTCCAGCAATGGCTTCTTTGGGCTTTTCTGACCCTTGAGCTCTGCCACACGACCGCTATGTGGCACGGCCCTCTTCTTCAGATATTCGTCGTAGAACGTATTATGAATCAATCTCAGGTTGGCCGCGACGACCTCTAAACCTCGATCATCATCGTGTAGGAGGCTATGTCGATGCTTGTGATGTTCAATGGGTTGAGTCGAGCCGTCCTCGATTGTCTGAGATGCGTCTGCGACTTCTGCCTCTTCATCTT
Source organism: Periconia macrospinosa (assembly GCA_003073855.1). Lineage (NCBI taxonomy): Eukaryota > Fungi > Ascomycota > Dothideomycetes > Pleosporales > Periconiaceae > Periconia > Periconia macrospinosa. The sequence continues at coordinate 133,469 of KZ805400.1, forward strand.
CCTTATCGAGTACAAGCTGTTGTTGCAGTAACGGTCGCTCGGTTTGTTGAGTAATAATGACTTTTTCTTGTTCTTTGAGATGCTCTTCCAAGGCTTCCTGACTATCCCCGGCGCCCATTGAGAGCAGTTGTTGTTCTAGATTGACCGCACCATTGGTAGTTTCTGTAGAAGTCGTGTCCGCCGGCTTGCCTGCAATCGAAACAGCCGGGGTGTCTTCGCTTCCAGTGCCGCTTCCAGTTTTTGCGTTTGCTTCCACGGTTTTCACCTTGGGTGTTTGGGTCACCAGCTCTTGCTGCTTAGGTAAAAAGCTTGCATTAATGTCTCCGGCTCCAGGGAAAAAATTGAACACAGGCACACGAACTAAATTCTCGCAGTAGCCCCAAATATCTGCTCGATCATCAATGATGACGGCCAAATCGGTATTGTTGGGAAACAGCCGATGCAGACTTTTCAATTTGTCCGTATAGTTCTCATCGCGACTGAGGATCCTGTCACCAAAATATTTGCGTTGTGGATCGATGATGCGGGCCACCTCTTGGGCATAGGCACGCGTAGCCATAGTGTATATGTGCATTTCATATAGCTTTGACATGTTTTCAAAGAAGTCAGCAAGTCCTGGGCGCATCTTGACATAGTACCAATTCGCGGCAACATGCGCAACATTGTCATCGGCCAACTGGAAGCCTTGGACATCTTTGACAGCTTCATAGTTTGGATTGTTTGGATCTTCCTTCCACTCAGCAATGGTGCGCTCACATGTGGTATGGATGACGGTCTGATCGAGATCGACGATGAGGGACAGCTTCCTCGCATTAAGTAGACGCTGTTTGGAGTCCTCTTCGGCACGTATAGCTTCCTTTTTACTGATGAGCAAGGCAACGTTGTCGTGTGTCATGTTGACGGTGGCACGTTCCGAGTTGGCCTCCTTTGTGAGATAATCAATCTCAGTCATGTCCTCACCACAGTTGACGCAAAGGCCGCCAAATTGGGTCTCATGAGTGCATGGCTCCTCGATCTCGAGCAGAGCAACACCAGGACGTTCAATGACGGTACCTATCTTGATGAACCACTTCTCGACAATGCCATCAAGAAAAGATTCAAAGCGGACAGGGAACGTCTTCAGCACTTTGACGTATTCGCCCATTTTGTTGCCCTCTTCGACGTAGGTTTCGTAGTCGTAGGTAAAGAGCGTGTCAGAGCGCTTGACCTTGTCGCCCGGCTTTCGCGCAAGGTCGCTGATGGTGATGGGATACCGGAGGTTTGGGGGTGAAGTGATCTTCATGGTGGGTAGCGAGCTCGCATGCGACAGCGCAATCAACGATGCGGTGGTGTGGTGTAGCTAGGCGCGTCGCGATGTAGTCGGCGCATTCGGATTCGGTAGGGTAGGACGGGGTGGAGGGGGGTTTGGGAGCTTGGGCGCAGCAGCTTGTCGCGTCACAGCGCAGTATAGCACAGCAAGCGAGCTCTTTCACCCCGACTGTGCTCGGGCAACGACGATGAGTTGTTTGCGTGCGAATTGACGGCAGCGGGCGGCAGGGTGGCGTGGGCTACCTGCACATGGACAGGCAGATGCGGGCATGGGAGGGCAGGGCGGTGGTGAGGATTAACTTAGCTCGGAGCTTGAGCAGAGCAGAGGAACATCAATAACCAAGGAGCTAGTTACGATAAGTTAATAAAAAAAAGCAGCCAGGCACGTTCTGTACCCATCGCTGTATGCGGCGGCTTTGCTGGGTTAAATAGCAGGCGAGCTCGACGCTAGTGCTTCGACCCCTGTGCCAGCTCCAGTCGCAGCTGCCTACCTGCCCGCGCCCACGTGACCATGGGTCATTGTTCTTGCACCCATCAATACCTCGACCTTGTTACACATCACACACACACAGATAGCTTGGCTACTTAGGTACAGAGCTAAGTAGGTATGTATCATCTCGCAACTGTCTGGTCAACAACCGCAAACAACAAAGAACAACCACCGCGTTTGCGAATCTGCTTGTCCGTCTTCGGCTACTCCCCTACAATACCCCTCACTACCCCTTCTCTCTCTCTCTCTCTCCCTTTCTTCTTCTTCCTCCTCCTCCTCCTCCTCCCGTCATATCGACATTATATCCTCAGTCATTATCATAATCTACATGTGTAACCCATTCTGAACCCATTTCCCTTGCTCGCTTATGCTCGTGCTCATGCTCATGTCTATTCCAACCAATCTCAAACTAGCCTTGCTGCGCCTTCGTCAATAGTGCTAAAGAAAAAAGAAGAAAGGAAAGAGGAAAAGAGAGAATGGCCCCATCAAAGAAACACGGCGGCCTATCCTCTATAGGCCGACTCGGACGTCCTCGTCGATGCCCCTGCTCCTTTCATAACCATGCTGCCTAATGCAGGAGACCCCCCACCGCGCGGTAGGCGCATCTCTGGTGCAGCTGGTGGAAGCCCAGGAGGTGGGCTGAAATCAATTTCACCTTCGTCGTCCACCATAGTCCAATCATCCTCACATTCGTCGTCGTCAAACTCATCGTCCTGCTGATGCTTCTTAACCAACGCCTTGGCTCGGTCTAGTTCGCGGTACATCGTTTGGATTGCCGTTTGCGTTCCGTTTTCCTGCTCCTATTAATAAATATGCTCCCTGAAGTGTACCGTACATGTACTTACCTTGCGAATCTTCTCACCTAGCACCCTCGCTTTGATCACCATTCGCTGGCTGTTGGTTGCTTCCCATAAAGCTCGGCTGAAGACGCTAGTGTTCACCTTTTTTAACCAAATGCCTACCCCAAGATCCTCGACACGTGATGCGAAAAAGAACTGGTCTCCAAAAAATGGCTTGATAATGGTGGGAATGCCCGCTCGAAGGCTGGCTCCAGTAGTCCCTGAACCTCCGTGGTGCACAGCTGCGTCCATTTGCTTGAAGAGCCAGTCATGGGGCGCGGCTTGGATCTGGAAAATCTCTGGTGGTAGTGGCACCTCGGGCTTGGACGCGTCCTTTGGGTTCAACCTATCAGACCAACCTTTGGAGAGCACACAGCGCACATCTGCCTTCAGGACCGAGTCGACTACGGCCTTGGTGAGAGCAGCAGGGTCATCGATGACGATGGATCCGAAGCCTACATAGACAAGCTTCTTCTCATCTTTCCGCGCTTGTTCTATAAAGCCAACAAGATCAGCAGGTGGTTCGTACGTATCGGCTTCGTCAAGGAACCAATATCCAGTCACGCGTATCCAATCGGGCCAGTCGAGCGGCGGTGGAACCACCGAAGGGCTGAAATTATACAAAAAGGGCCTGAAGTTGGCCTGCATCTTAGATTGAGATGTGTTCTGCAATCCCAGCTCCGAACGCCGCCACTTGTTGACTTGGCCAGAGATGGCTGTCCAGAAGATTTTATCGAAGCCGACGTAGGTAAGTAAGTTAATCCCTCCACCCATCTTCTTCTCAGACACGGAGAATGCGTGTGGGTACGCCCGCGTGCGACTCCAAGGCATGGTGAAAGCCCGAAAGTAAGGGATTTCCAAGGCTTCGGCAATATGAATACCAGCCATCGCGCTTGGGCTCTCGATAAGTACGTCGGCGCCCTGGCAAGCTCTCCATGCAGAGCTGCAAACGTCATCGAGCCAGCCTCGAAATTTGGAGTTCGCCTCTTTCATGAAGTTGTACGTGAACATTCCGTGCTCAACGCATATCCTCATGAGTTCCGCAGGATTGCCGTCGACGGGCGCAAAGTCGATCCCATGCTTTCTTACCCACGGTTCGAACTCTGCGTGAGTCGCAATCTTTGGCTTGTGTCCTTCTTTGAGAAGCTCTTTGCAAAGAGCAATATATGGTTGGACATCACCCCGAGAACCGATTGTCAGGCAAACGATTTTTAGTGCTTCTGAAGGCTTAAAGTCAACGATAGATGCTAACGGGTCGTCGAACACGAGGGGGATTCGATCATGGTCTGCAGCACGAGCAACTAGCGACTCCGAAGCGGTTAGATCAGGACCACTGCTTTGACGAGCAGCCTGGAGAAGGTCATGCTCTGCTTTGGCTGCTTCCTCTTCACTGTCTACATCACTCGATGAAGACCGCTCGTCCTCGATGTACTTGGTGCTTTCTAATGTTCGGAGAATAGATATAGCACATTCGTCGCGATATTCGGCTTTGGAAAACTCAAAGAAGAGTTCCTCATGGCCCCGGATAACTACAACGAGACCATGGTAACCAAGCCGGAATCCTTTCTCTTTACTGACGTTCTCGATATCGCGCATGGGCAAGATGATCTGCGCCATACCATGTTAGCTGAAGTTTGAGGTGTTTTAAAACGTACGTACCTTCGTCTTCAACGTCGGAACTAGGCTTCGGAAACATAAAAAGCGACCACTGATGTAGATTTTGCCATAGTTGGGAAGGATCCGCTGAAGCGATGCAAAATACGAAGACTGCAGGTGTTCAGTCTCAGAGAAGGCAAAATGCTCGCGAAAATGCTCTGCCGCCTTCGCTGCGTCTTCATCTTCTTCCAGGCCGTGGACTTGATCATCAGGCTGCAGTCCGTCGACAGTGTTGTAATGTTTCCGGCCACCAGCCAGCATCCCAGAAACCTTCTCGTAGTACCCCATAGATTCTGACGCCAGCAGATTGCCCATTCTCTTTGATCGGGTGCGCAGGAAGCCAGCAATGCCTGAAGCCTGCTTAAGGGGATAGGATGCGATGTCCTGGAGTGCAGTAGTAGATGTGGAAAGGCGCGCGTTTATGTGCTGCGCGTCTTGATCATCTTCCACGTCCGGAGCGTCGAGTGAAGTCGGCAAATTTCCAGGGGAGCCTAACGGTCTGCGTGAAGAGTGAGGTGCTTTCCCCGTAAGATGAGGGTTCACTGCATTTGACGAGCGGGTTGTGTCTTGGCTCTGTCTTGCTAGACTGTCTGTTCTGTCCGAAGCGGCAACGCCTGGGGATTGAAGTGCAGGCGCGTTAAACACGTCCGAACGATCTAGGATTTGACTGGCTGAGGCGCTGCTCTCATCAATTGATTGAATAGCCGCCGACGACTCTGTGCCCGGCCCGATGGAATTTGATGTGGAGTCGGAAGTATCTACGACTTTAGGTGAAAGTGGGGATTTATCACCGGATCGGTTTTTTGACTGCTTGTCCTGTCGTGTACCGCTGAAGCTGCGACGCACCTCATAACTTGGACGACGTAGGACGCGACTTGTGTCCATGCTCCGGCGCACGTCCACGCTCTTCCTATTCACATCCAAACTTGAGCGAGAATCGGCGCTCATACTCGACCGCCCAACAAGTGGTGCAGGAAGAGGAGACAGTGTTGCTCGCACGTTTTCTTCAATGTGATGAGTATTGGCTGCGTTCCTAGAGATCCCGATAGGATCCGCCTTGCTGGAAGAGCCTAGAGCTGTTGGTGTAACCGCATTTTGGTCATTGCCTTGCGATGGTTGATGGTGCTCGTTGTCATTGATCATAATTCTCAAGACGTTAAGTGCATCTTGACCACGGTGAAAGAAAGAGAAAAAGTACTATCAAAAGTCAATATGATTTTGTCGTGAGGGCAGAAAACCGCAACCGCCTGTACTTACCTCGTCGATGGCGTATGTCTCGTCATTGTCAATGACGCGAACCTTGACTGTTTCAGCAAAGTCAAGGATCGTGCTCTCCTCAATCTCCAGCACGTTCTGTATGGGAAGCGATATCTTGACACTGTTCCCTTCATTGTGGGTGCGGAATATAACCTTCTGTATGGAACGCACCCACTCTTTGGCACTAACAGCACTGTCGGCTTTGAACTGATACCTTCTCTCATCGGTTTCTACCACAAAGATAGTTTCGTCTTTGTTCTTGTCCTTGGTTTCTAGAACCTCAGCAGATATGGCGTATTGAAGATTGATACGGTTACGAGGGAAATACAGCTCGGTAGGATTTGTATAGTAAGCAAGGACATCGCCCTTCATGGTGAACCAATACCGATTGTACTTTGAACGACCCCGCTTGGATAGGTAACCGCTTTTTCCGACGTCATGCTGCGCAATGTAAGCTACCGTTTTTCGCGTACGTTGGCTTAGCTCTTACATGTTTTTTAGGAATATACGCATAGAAGCAGACATGTTTCTGTGTGATGTACATATATCCTTGTAGTAGAATACTCTGTAGGAGCCAACAGGGGTATTCTGTTGATGTTAGAACCCGACCTTGCCTGTGACAGCAAAGGAAATCAATTACCTGATATGACTTCCTCTACCTCTTCGAATTCAAAGACCTGCTGCAATCGTTGTGCCAAATTAACCGAGCCTTTTCCTTTTGTCAGTCCCCCAGAGTTTCCGAGTTTCATTTTGTCTGCACCACTACGGCGTTTCTCCACATGTATTTCCTGACCGGGAGTAATCTTCGATTTGGGTCGCAAGGGCGGTGCCTCTCCGGGTGATGAGTTTGGATCGCCGTGTGATGGATGAGGAGGTAAGAACTGGGAGGATGACATACGTTCCGTGGACGGGGCTTCGGATTTTGATTCCTTTTTATTTGAGATGCGCAGTTTTGGTAAAGATCTCAGGAGCTTATGGTCCGATTTAGTGCGTTTGTGTTTCTCTTTCAGCAGCTTTCCATCTTCGTGGCTTTCCGGGGGTTTTTTGAAATCATGGGCAGAACTTAATCGGCTCACTCTCGCAGCACCGTCCAAGCTGTGGTATGGAATCTTGCGTTTACCCTCTTCATCGCTGTCACCAGAATCTACTTCCTCCATGCGGCCCAGATCTGTTTGAGATTGTTGGCCTGCTCGTGCAATCATGGAAAATATAGATTGGTTCATGGATATAGTGTTGTTACGCTTCGGTGCTGTGACATCGTCCTCGGCGTCGGCCCCATCTTGGAAGCGCTCTGGGATATCAAGCGATATTCGCCGTGACTCTCGCCTCTTTTTGGTCAACTTGCGGCCGATCCGCTGGCCTGCTCGTTCTTCGGAGGCCATGATGTCTGTTGGATGAGGGACAGGCCCCCTAACGCTCGTGTTGGATACTCGAGGCGCGGCTTCGATGGTAGTCGGGGCGTGGAGTTCGCAGGGGAGGAGGGCAGGAGGGCAGGAGCGGCGGGCGGTCGAAGAGCAGCGGGATCAAAGGTTATTGGCTTCGGCAGCTACTGCGAGGCGGAGATGGGCTGTAAGACAGCGTCAGGCAGTGGTTGGAAAGGGGGGATTTGGGTCACATATTGACTGGTAACGACTTGACATTTGGAGCACTGACGCCTGACTACCACGTTCACGGGTCGCGAGTTTAGCGTGGGCATCTGCCTGCACGCTCAAAAAGGGTCGCCGCATAGTCATCCCAGACCCGACCAGATAAGCTGGGCCAATGAACGCACCACTCCCGCCTCAACAATCACGAGCGGCACCACATGAATCACCGTGTACTTGACTACATGTACCCGCCTTTTTCTCTGCACTGTGCAGCACCGCACCCAATACATACCTAGGTATGTACACACGCACACTTACGGCTGTCAGTCTGTGACTTGGGGAAGGGGGTG
>KZ805401.1:0-111853 GCA_003073855.1 Periconia macrospinosa
TATCACAAAGCCTGTACAGAAAAAACAGAGGCGTGGTGTTAATGCAGAGGATGGGGGGGATGCCCAGGCACGTGATCCTTCGCCCATAAGAACGACCCGTAGTGGCAGAAACATTAAGGTTCCACGGAAATTCAAATAGTATATCTTTTTCGCAGTAGTTTGCTTAGTATTTTAATGAATTATTAGAACTATTGAGCTATTGTGAGTGGCTTAGAAACTCTGAGTTGTGTTGCTGCGTGATTTTGATGAGGTGGCTCGAGCCGTGAACCGGCTCGAGCCGTGAACCTCCATGGTACCCTCTCAACATCGCGCGACAAAAGGGAGGCCTCAATATGCACACGACAGTCTACTTACAGATGAGATGTATCCAGCCTCTAATATTTGTTCTAAACATTCAAAGAAAAGAGAAAAAAGAAAAGAAAAGAAAAGAAAAAAACTGGAGAAGCAGCGTAGGAGGACAAAGGAGGGCATTTTGCCAGGCAATGTGCATTGGTGCTTGACTCAGGGCACTTACCCGTCGGGAGGGAGCTCGGCACGCAAAATGGATCTTGACAGCCATGTAGTACCAGAATCTTTTCCCTTAGATTTTGAAATTACTATCTGCCATCCTAAGATGGAAAAATCAAGTTGTTGCGCATTGCGACAGCACTCATCAGGCGCCAGACATCCAGCACTTCAAAACTGAACATACGTTTCGAGGATAGTAGAAAAGTGAAGTATATGCGGCGCTGCATATACTATCGCATTTAACTTCCGCACTGCATCATCAACGGTTGTTCTTCGTTATGATCCGGCTCTAGTCTGTAATACCGACTGTGTTTGTCTCAACTGAGCCCCGAACGGCCATATCCATCGATCGACCCAATCCGAATGCCTTAGGCATACCGACGCTCATTATTAAAATAATATCTAAATCAGAACCAATTGAAGATAGACATTTGGGAATTCTATCTATAGTACACAATACGAATGACCTGAGTCTCAGCGACACAAGATAACAGTCACCAATGGACGACTGGCATTTCGCTCAAGCTATCCATTCGCCCCATGTCGGGCCACGGAGTGTATTGACAGTGACGGATATAGTATGTGTTGTCGAATCGCCACCGCCGGCCAAATGCAGCGACAGCGGGAGCATGAATAGCCTATCTGGAAACGCACATAACGATGCCGCCCAAGGCGAGGTTTCAGACAGGCCAGCCTCGTCCTTCGATGCCACAATGTCTGGTCGCTCCCTCCATTCCGCCATTTGATGGCCGTGGTGGTTCCAGAATAACTTGGAAGGCCATTTGATGAGCATTGCTACATAGACAGCAGCGCCCCCAGCGAAGTCGCGTACTGAAAAGTGGCTGCAGTTGTCTTTGACCCAGAGTGCAGTTTGGTTGTTTCCCCCGTCGCGCACAGCACAAGCGGTCAGTACTGAGACAGTAGAACACCGCCTTTTTGACCTGGAACCGATTTCTTTGTTTATGGAGAGTCCGGTGAAGCACTGGCCAGAGCAAATATATGCATGTGCCTACTGCATAGGTACGCTTGCCCTGTAAAACACCACCCAAATCTCCAAATTCCAAAGTAATCATAGCATTAATAGTATTCCCTATTGATAAAGCTGTTCAATGCGCTACTAAATAGGGGTTAAGGGGTTTTGACGCAAAGAAGCTTGAGCCTCGAGTACATACCAAACTACATCAGCTACAAGACACATTAACCAACCGATGACACGCCCAATCGCTTTTGCTCCATGCTGCTTGTAAAGTAGGCAGCCGCCATCCTCAGGGTGCAGAAAGAATTGCCACCACGTTTGTTGCGGCCAAGGAAACGGACGTGCGCTTGTGCACCGCGGGTAAGTGCATGTAAACAGCGTCTTGATTCGTTTCTCGGTGTACGCAGCCATCAACTACTGCAAGAATAAGTGGCACTGTAAGGGCGGTATGCCAATTACTGGGAGATGGGACCGGAAACCAGCGAGGTCAGAGCAGACGACGGGTTGACTGAGCAATTAGATACTACCCACCATCACTACTTACTCCCAACTTCCCAGAACTTCGTTGAGAATTATTGGCCATGTCATTTTTGCGGGTTATGTACGTAGATATGTGAAGAGAAGTGAACATGATCTCGCCTCTAGATAACATGGCTTGCAGGTTGTTTCAAGGGCAAGCACTCGCACGGCTCCCTTCACGATCCCATCTGCTTTGAAATATGACTATTGAGTTACCCCAAGCGAAGATACATGAGATAGCTCACTATGAATACGCAGGGTTCAGTGCGGGAGATGTGTTTGATGTGGTACTACGAAGTGTCCCTCGACCTAAAGCCCCACCTCTTGCGCTCTCAACAATCCCCTCATCTTGCTTTTTCGGTACAGACATTTTAATCCAATGAAATGCCTGGAATGGTTCCATGGATATGGAGTCTTGTAAACTATCCTGGTATTGTCCTGAAACCTAGCATATACCTTCTCGCTCGCTCACCGGACGACCATAGAAGCTTGGACAATCTTTGGCGCCTTACTGACGGGTAGGTGTAGCAGCCCGCCCTAGTCGAGCGAGAGCACCCTCTTGTCATAAAATATGAGATGGGAACACAATGTCGAGCCTTGGATTCGTCGGCCATATCCGATCCCATTTGATCTTGAATTCCTGACCTGGCCTGTCTGCTCGTTCTGTGTTCTAACCTGCTGGTGGAGACAAAGCATTCGTGTACTTTAGGTAATAGGAAACAGTCTCTCTGACTATTTCTGATCTCTAGAATGAGCTGTACTGACTTTTCATTGATTCATAGTCTATAATATACTAGGCAGGCTGCTCCCACAAAAGCTGAGGACAAGAAATCGCTGGACACCACGCCAGTAACGTCCTGCCACCACGAGTAGGCATCGTTTGTTGGACGAACATCTTCTATCCAGCTCCAGAACAAGTCTTGTTCGCATCAAAGAACTTTAGTTGCTACGAGAATCTTGCTGCGCGGCTGGCCAGCCAGTGAGGATCAAGTATACGTCAAAAGCTATTCAAACAGTTCTATCGTCGCTAGCCACCATTGCATCCGCTGTCATCAAAAACTAGTAGCGCGAATACGGTTGTTCCAGCAGTTTGGGGAAACGCACAGCAGACAACCTTTCAGAGCGTTTGTGGGTCCGTAAGGGCCTCTGGTTCGTCCTTGTGGACAAGCTACAAACACGGCGCTGGTCCTACTTTCTTTCTCTTCGTCCTTTCGACTACTGCACTCCACCAAACTTAAGTCAGGCCCAAACCCGGCTGCACCTGTCCCACCGCATCTTGTTACCTACCTATCCTGTTTTCGTTACCAGTTCATCTTTGGGCCTCAAGTCCATCTCTCTCGCAGTGAATAGCAAGAAAAGCACGTGCGACGTCATCGCCTACTGGACGACTCACAGAAAATCAACACCACCAAGGATTTTATAACAACAACAATCTGTGCACTTGACTTACACCACCTCCAGATACAATCAAAGCGATGGATCTTCAAGAAATACTCAACCCCAGCCCTCCTACTCGCCGCAACGACTCGGAACCGCCGCATCCACGTCGCCGGGCAGCAACAAATCGACGGGCAGCGAGGGCTCCAAGGCCAAAAGATGTGCCAAACTATACCGAAGGCCTGCAGACTGTCGGCTTCGTCAACTACCCTCCTTACGACGCAGGCGACGACCAAGCTCTCGCCGCTCGTCACCGCGAGTTCCACATGATCCCTTCACGCGACATAGCCACCAAGGGCATAGGACACACACCTTACAGCAGTGGACGGAAAGATTTTGAGCCTAAGACGGGACGGAGCGCGTTTGAGAGTAAGTGCATCCTCTTCCAAGCAGAAACTGTGTTTCTAACACAGGGTACAGTGTTCCAGTACAAATACGTCTATGAGGGTATCGACGACGAGAAAGAGTGGCATGTTCTCTGGGACTACAACATCGGTATTGTACGCATGACGCCCTTCTTCAAGTCACTTAGACACGCAAAGGTCAGTTGCTCCATCTTCCAACATCAAGCAAACTCCACCGTCCAGCAGCTAACACACCATCTCCCTTACGCCTCTAGACCGCACCAGCAAAATCGCTCGAGGCGAACCCGGGTCTAGCAGATATCAGCTACAGCATCACAGGCGGATCAATCCACTGTCAAGGTTCGTCTCTTCCTCTGCTCCCCTCCCCTCAAACCCAAAACCCCCCCACATCACCGCAGCAAACAAAACTAAAACACATACAGGATACTGGGTCCCCTACCAAACCGCAAAAGCCCTCGCAGCAACCTTCTGCTACCACCTCCGCTGGGCCCTCACCCCGGTCTTCGGCAACGACTTCCCCTCTCTATGTCTCCCACCCTCGCACGCAAACTACCAAAAGTTCCTCATCGACCCAGCCATCGTGCGGTTCTGCACGCGGGAAACAGAGCGCTTCCGCCGCGAGGGTATGAGGTATAAGCTTCGAACCTCAGTGTCGGTGAACTACGCACTACCATCAACCTCGACTTACCACGATAACGACGACGAGGACGACAAGAATAGCGATTACAAAGACGAAGATTACGAAGAAGTAAAGAAACCCCATTTCGACACGACGGTATGGAGTAAACTCCGCACGCCGCCTTTGTCGCGAAACACAACAATGTCTCCCGCAGCACCGTCACCTTACTACCACCACACTACTACTACCACTAACAACAACAAATCTTCCTCCTTGCCCTCCTCCACTGCCGCTCGCGACTACTACGCTAACACGTACACCGATCTCGATCTCAACATCGACCCGGGGCTTACTAGTAGTAACAGCAGCACGAGTAGCTTCATCTCGCCTCAAATCTCCCCCCGCAGCATCACCACAGCCACAACAACGTCCTGGACCCCGATCAACGGCTTGCAATCCCCCTTGTCGCCTCCTTTCCCCGTGACGGCGATGAGTACTGCGGGTCAGACGTCGTCGTTTGTGGGGAGTCCGCGTGCACATCGCGGCGCCGCGCGTGGGGTGTTGGGCGAGCAGCAGCGTTTACGCCCGCTTCGTCGTGTGGTGCCGACGTCGGCGCCGGCGGTTGGGGTGGTTGGGTGTAAGAGGGAGCGAGCTTGGGGTGAGGATGAAGAGCGTGAGGAGAAGAGGGTTAGGAGGGAGGTAGTTGGTGGCGGTGTTGGCGGTTTTGGTGGCTCGAGGGATAAGAGCGTTAGGGGGTCGAATAGTGCAGGTGCTGGTGCTGGTGCTGGTGGAGGAGGGATAGGTAAGTATCACACGAAAGAGGATCTCGATGCCGCTGAGGCGATTCTACAGTTGATGTCTGGAGATCAGCCGGCGTTGAGTAAGAGGGGGCTGTGAAGGGTTTTACTCTGGCGATATTAATGGCGGCGGCGGGTTTTGTGTGTTGCTTTATACCTGGCTTGTTGGTTTTTGTTTCCTTTGGCAAGGGAGGATGTTGTTGCTCCTCTATCGTGGCATCTCTAAACCACGAAAATCCTTCTCCCATCGTCGATTCTCAAAACATTACGGGGGGAAAGAAAGGATATCCAATGTCTACGAATCTCCTTTTGGTCGGTCGCTCGGTTTTGGGAGAGTCGGGTTTTAACGCTATAAATGGTTAAGAAAGGGGCGAACTGGGGTCTTGCTTGGGTGGAGAATTATTTGTTTTTTTGGGTGTTTATTTGGAATAGACTTTTACGAATTTTTCTATCTTTCTGTAACTTCTTGATTTCGTTTTCACCAGGACGGAGGTTTTTATGATTATGAGTATTTGGTCTTATGATGCTTTTTTTGACGTTCTGTATTGATGTCAGGGGTTAGGTTGGAGGTGATGATGACTTCGGCGTCATAGGAGTTCATCTTTTTATCACTGTCAGGGAAGGGTATTTTTGTGACGATAATCAAGTAAGAACAACTCTGTCCTTGTACAGAAACTGTGAAATTTACACAAACAAACAAAAATTCCACAAGAGCCGCGCGCGCGACATGTTCAATAAATCACCCTCCCCACGAATTAAAAAGACTCAACGCATTCAGTGTAAGTGAAGTGTCTACAGTTCGATTCATCTAACACGTACAAACACAAACATGACTCTTAACATCCCACATCATCACAACCTTCATTTCGCCGCAGCCGCCGCCCTCAACTTCTCAAACCTCGTCTTCGTCGCAGGGATCATCTTGGCCTCATCCCACACATACGTAACGCTCTCCTGCTTGATAACCTCAGCGGCCCACTTCTTGAAGTTGGGCAGCGCGTCGAGGCCATCGATCAACTCCTGCGGCAGCAACCCGTTTCTAGTGTACGAGTAGATGCGCAGAATGAAAGGGGCGGTAAGTGCCTGTTGAACCGTTAGATTTTCAAGTAAAAAAAAAAAAAAAAAAAAAAAAAAAAAAAAAGAAGCTCCACCGACTGAAAAGAACAAAAGTGGGAGGGAAAGGAAAGGGATAAAATGAATACGAACCTCAGCCAACCCGACCTTTTCCTCACCGCCAAAAAAGGGCTTCGCATCCGCCAGTAACGGCTCAATCTCCTTCTCGACCGTCGCCAAGAAATCTTTCACCAGTTTGTCTCTCTCCTCTTTGGTGTCCTCGCTGTTCTTAATCGCGATCTGGAACCACGCGCCGCCGACCTTGGAGAACCACGTGTCGACGAAGAAGTTGATGCGCGCGCGCTTGAGGGCGCCGTCGACGGTGCCGGTGTTGGGGACGAGGTGCGAGGGGTGCGCATCGGCGAGGAATTGGGCGACGACGGCGGATTCGGTGATGATTTGGCCGTTGTAGTTTAGGGAGGGGACGAGGCCGCGCTGTTTTTTGGGAGAGAGGAGTGTAAGTTGCGGGGGGTTCTTTTTACTATTTTGGCATTGGGGGGTTTTATGTTTTGGGACATGGTGTGGAGGGAAATATGGTGGGAGTGGAAGAAAGAATGTTGCACATGGAGATAGACGGAATCAGAAGCTTGGGAATTAGGATGTTGCTGGACCTACAGGATTGATATCGAGATACCACTGCGGCCTCGGTGAGTTCAAATCAATAATCACCTCTTCATATTTCAACCCCAGCTCCTTAATCGTGATGTGTGCTCGATGCGCCCACGGGCAAGCATGGTTAGTGTAGAGCGTGATCTTGGGTTCGGCGGCCATGATGTTGGAACGAAGGTGCAAGTTAGCGAAAGAGGTAAGGGGTAGATTCGGTATGAGTCGTTTGGGTATTGACATATACGTAACAAGTCAATCTACCTCGTGGTTATAGATTTATATAGTTATGTTACAGATAGAGGTAGAGGTACAGGGCTCGGGGTGCTTAGAAATCCACCGATGGCGTCAACGACGGGCGTGTTTGATAATCGTTCGTGTTCGGGGGCGCCCCGCACCCCCGACATCCCCGTGTCGCGCCTGGAAACTTTAGGTGGGGGACGAGCATCTGTTGTGCTCATTCCAATGCAGATAAAACTGTACATGTGATGAAGATCCAAAGAAAATTATACTCAGTGATCGTTAACCATAGGTTTAGGCTATCGATTCCTCCGGATTTTGTCCATATTTTGGATATTCACTTTCTTGAGGGGTACCCAGATGGCTAACATGAGCCAGAATTCGGCCTTTTAATTTGTCCGAGTCCTCTTGAACTGGGATGCTCTATTGCTCGTAATGGCCAACTGTGGATATGGGCATTGTTATGGGTCTTTGAGAGGTCAGCTAAGCTCGACGATCACATTAGCGTGAAGAATACGCACGAAAATAGATCTTGAATCCAACTGGGCGTGTCGCCTGACTTTACAGGCCATTATTCTCGTATCCGGTCTTTCGCGGATAATTAATTACCAATCGTCCTGTTGTTTCTTGGACCTTCGTTTTTCATTTCGCTTTCGTCGCTTCTCTTCGCGTTCCTTCTCCTCCTCTGCCCTCCTCTCATCAAGTCTCTGGTCTAGATCCAGCACTTCCACTTTTGATGCTTCCTTCCTCTTGCGACTCAACCATTGCAATCGCTCACGCACCATTTCCAAATTCGCTCGTTCGACATCCAGCGAAATCCCCGCACGGGCCATGTGTTGCGGACTCTGAGTGTGGAGAAGGTACTCGTGATTGTTACTGAACGACAGCCCATTGCATATCTCGCAGACCCATCCAATTCCGCTGAAACGGACCGATCCGGTGTTCTTTACGAGTTGGGTTGTGCCTATGCGCTTGGAAACATCTAGACGCGCATCTCTTGCTGTGGCGAGGCGCATTTCTTCTGGAGTCGACGCCCGGCGGTGGTATTTCTTGCCGGCCATTTTGGCTTCATAGCGAGCCTTTCCTTCTTCTCTTTCCTTATTTTCCCTTTCTCGAGCCTTTTCTGCGTATGCTTCTCGGTCATATGTCTTGCGGAAATCTGTATCTCCACCTCCGCTCTTCCCTCCATATGCGCCAGCTTTGTTATCCGCCATGTCGCTAGATTATCTAGGTGTTTCCGTGCCGAAGTAATAAGTTATGTGAGTGCAGATAGATTCGATCGAGACCGTGACGGGTCGGCTGTGGCTCGGTGTGGTAGTGTAGGCAGTCATGTAAAGTTGAAGTTGATCGAAGCTCTGATTATTTGGACGGTCGCCGCGCCAAGACAAGGAGGAACTAGCCGATTTAGGAACAGAGTATGATATTACGGAGCATTACTACGCGGGGAGTTTACTTTGGTCCTCGTAGTATAGGTATCCTTGGTCAATAGGACCATCATGTTTCCGATTCAAATGCGTCACCAACCGAACGCAACCGGTGGTGGGGTATACATATGTATCATCATTGACCTAGCGTGAAAAGAGGCAGTAACAACATATGCAGCGTTAGTCACTCAAGATCGTGTCCAGAACAGAACATGATCTTATAATCGAGAAGTAGCATATAGTGAACATGCATAGAATAACATCGTTACAATATCATATTCAATCTAGCAAAATGAAGCCACCAATGCTGTGCAAAAAAAATCAATGGCTTCGGTAACAATTCAAAATTCCATCCCACAGATTGATCAACCGAAAAAAGAAAAACACCACGCTATGCTTATTGTATCGTAGCAGTTTGTCCGCCGATGTCCAAGGCTTTCCCCGTATTGGGTGGGTCCTGCTGCATATGTGGACATGAAACGCCGTAGTATGCTATTTCGTTGAAGTTCATTGCTCGTCATGGCTCTTGTATCGATTCTCGTTGACCAGGAATCAAACATTGGGCAACGATCCCAATAGCGTGAACTTCATCATCAGTTGTGTTGAACCCCTACAAATGAAAAAGGGGCAATTAGTAGGGGTACATGGTAGGTGGTCGTGAGAATCCACCTCCGATAGGAGGCGTAGGGACCGGGGGAGGTCCGCGCATGACACGTCCCACCACAGTGTGCATTTCTCTAGGTGTGGATGCTGAGTCTCGCCTCTTTTTCTTCTTCTCTTTGCCCAACCTCGAATGGTCCATGAAACCGACATCGCGATAACCGGCAGCGGCGAAGGGAGGCTCTACCACCCGGGGTGACCTTTCACTCGGTAGACGAAGTTCCACGAGGCCGTAGAAGTAGTCAAGGACTTCTGGATAGCGAAGGACGGATGCGCGCCAATCTGCGTCGACGCCCCTCTTCAGCTCGGCGTGGGCTTCTGCAATCTGGCGCTGCAAGTTGTCAACATACATGGGATGTATCGGCGGGTGGCCCGAGTATTGCATGTAGATGCTGTAGTTGGGGAGGGAATTCAGATAGGCAGCATGAGCGGCTTTGCGGGTTGAGGTCAATTGCTTGAACTGGTTCAGAATGTGTTGGCGGGCGTGCTCAATTACCCAGTCTCTATATAGGGCATCTGTCAGTGTGCATGTTTGTGGTACAATGGAACATTTGGTAACTCTAGCGCACCGTGTCTGGGCCAGTTTCTCCTCCATGGCGCGCTGCTCGGCCTGCTTGACTGCAATCTGCAAGCGCTCGGATTCGCAAGGACATTCGGGATAAGCGGGCGCGTTGCAGATAGCGCAGTTTGGTTGTGTTCCTGCGTCCATCTCAACACGTAGGAGAGCAGATGTCTGTTGGCATTGTTACCGGACATCCAAAGTGAGCGCAGGCTTGCGACGAGCAGAGAGTGCGTGAGGATGTTGTAATCTGGGGGCAGCACGGGCGGGGAAGCTGGCTAGGTACGTGTGCGAGTGCGTGTGCGTGGGCTGGTTGAACGAGGCTGCGTGCGTGGGTGGGAATGGCAGCCAGCGCGAGAGCGAGCTTGAGAGCGGGTGGCCCCGAATGGGTTTCACGACGAAGCGGAGGGCGAATTGCAGGCGATGAGACGTGGGACGGTACATGTACAAAGCGAGGCGGTGACCAAGTACATGATACACGATGCTGTGGACCAGATGGCGAGGCCGGCATTGGCCAGCGTCTCGGCTTAGAGGATGGTTCCTGTATGGACAACAAGACGATGCCGTGTGGGTTGATGCGTTGGCACCATGTCTAACAATTTGCCAGCCCTGCTAGCCTCGCGCTCCATAACCGCGTTGCAGCAGAGCGGGGTATCCTCCATGGATGCTTTGCCCTCCATCTCATCGCCTTTTGCCAAGCTCAACACCATCTATCGAGGTTAGTGATCCGTTTGGGCCTGCATCCATTGCATGACGACAGCTGCTGCCGGATAAGCCAGATCGAGAACCGCGCCGAAGACCTTCCGAGAGATGAGCATCGGTGAACATGCCTGTGATGATGAAGTCGTCGTGGTGGTTGGGACCATGCCGAGGCGGCGCCTAGCGTCATAGCCAGTCACGAGTCTCACGACCCATCCTGTACCTATGTATGTATCAAATCTGTACGTCCATCAGACAGTGGTACACATGACTCTGGTATAAATACTGATGGGTGACATGTAGAACGTCTGAATCACACAATCATACCTATATAACGACTGGTCGGGAGCATTGTGGAAGATGGATCTTTCAGGAGGCGGTCCGGGAGCACCTGCCTTCTTATACGTCCTAGCACCAGTTAGGCACCAACATTCAACAACATCCCCTTCTGACTGCAACTGTGACACTCTATTTACCATCAAATCTACCTAAACAGTAACCATCTTTTTGCTTCCTTTTCTTCACCTCCCTTCCGAGATGAGGCGAGTCGTCCGTTCTATAATCTTCATCTCGAAGCCTTGGAGGAGGAGACCAGGTGGACCACCAGTTCGTCGTGGTCATGAAGTCATCGCGAAATTGTTGTTCTCTTACACTTCGTCATATTTACAGTGCTAGATTTCCGTGCTGTGCTGGTACGTGGAAGAAGGGCCGTTTGATCTTTAGGAAAGTTGTGGACGTATTGGATTGAAAAAAAAAGGAGGAGGCGGAGGGGAGAGAAAAACAGAAATACTAAAAGCCTATACCGATTGCAATCATGAACGATTTCTTCCATCATCCTATTTACTTTACACGTGCTACGGTAGGGGTCTCTTAGAAGACAGTGGAAGTTAGACTTGAGCACGGTATTTTTTTAAACTCTACCCGGTCTCTACGTAGGGAAACTAATACTCTTTATAATGTATGATTAGGAATATATATTATATATTTCAGAATGGAAGAAGTCTTCAAATACCTATTAAATTTTAGTATCTAGAGGTTATATAATATGTTAGGTTATATTATTATATTTTTCTTAAGTATAACTTCCACTGTCTTCTAAGAGGGGTATATGCAGTTCAGCAACAGAAAGGGTGGGATGGGGGCCAAAGTCTCTTTGTATTTTGCTCCGACCTTACCCGACCCAAGACCATCTATTGGACAAAGAATTCGGCCAATATTCTGTAATCGCATGTATTCTTTGAGCGTGAATTGTATACACATATGAGAGGTGTGTAAAACGCTGACTTAAGTCTAGTAGTTCGCCCGATACTGCTTAAACCGGTCAACTGACTAATACCAAACTGCACTTGTTCCAAAAACTTCGAGAACTTCTTTCCTTGTATTCTCTCCTTCATCTACATCAGACTTACCACACTTCAAGACGCTTTAAAATTTGACAAAGAAACATCATAGACTTAAAATCTACAAAGATTCAAGATTTTAGCAAAAAGAAGGGAATAAAAGAGCAAGGACAACCTCACCAAAGAAGAAATGCCACCCCCCCAACCCCTCTCCAAGCGCAAGTCCTGCGCCTCATGCGTAAAAGCAAAGCGAAAATGCGGCATGGAACTCCCGCGATGCGCGCGTTGCATGAAAAAGGACGTCACATGCTACTACCCCAACCCTCGGGGGATCTCTACAGTCGACAACAACAACATTGAGGCCAACGTTCCCGGACTCGAGTTCTCGTGGTTGGATGGCTTGCTATTCACTGATTCGCAGGCGCATTGGAACGGGGAGTTGCAGCCGCAGTTGATGAACGCGATGGTGACGGTGGAAACAGAGGTGGGAGTAGGGGCGGGGGCCCCGTCAAGTACTGGGTATAACACTACGTCTACGACGACGACAACGACGGCGAATACGAGTTGTGATGGATCATCTAGGATATCAGGGGACGAGGTGGAGATGTTAAGGAGTGGGGAGGTGCCGATTGTGTGGAACGCGGCGGATGTGCAGGAACAACAGCAGCGGGCGTTTTCTATGGGAGGAGGAGCAGTAGCAGCGGTATCTTTGAATGAAGATGAAACAGGTTTTGCTCAGCAGCAGCAGCAGCAGCAGCAGCAGCTTCAAACCAACATTACGCCATCAACAACAGCAGTCAAAGCAAAAGAACCCTCCTACCTCCAAACCACCCAAGAAAAGCCCAACCCGCGCGCCCTCTCCCGATCCCAAACAGACGCCGCACTGCACCGTTTCCGCACCTGGCCCGATAAATGGGTCAAGGAAGGGAAAGCGCCGTTTATCCATCCTCGCCTGTACTCCCCTGAGATGCCCAAACCACTGCAAGATGCCTACGCAGCATGTGCCATCTACTCAGTCAAGACGGCGCAGAACGAAGCCATCGCCTTCACCGTCATCGAATCCAAGGCCAACGAGGTCCTACGCTCACGCGCCGACGACGCCGAAGACAATGGAGCAGCAAGCTGGACGCCGCTCGATTTGCTCGCGGCCGTGCAGGCCCTCATCATCTTCCAGTTCATCCGCTTATTCGACGGCGATATCCGGCAGCGCGCGCAGGCTGAAGAAGCGCAGCTCGTTCTTCAGGCCTGGTCTGATGAGCTCGAGGCGAGGACTGAGCTCGAGCGAGTGTTTACCACGGACACGGCGCCGTCGTGGCGGTCGTGGATCTTTGCGGAGTCCGTGAGACGAACTATGGTGATGAGTTTGAATCTGGCGGGTGTTTACTCGTATTTGTTTCACGGGTTCTGCACGTTCGGGCCTCGATTGCAGTCGTATACTTTCACGGCGCAGCGGTGGCTGTGGGAGGCAAAGAGTGAGCTTGAATGGGATCGCGTGAAGCAATCGCGGGCTTCGTATTACATTACGAAGCTCGACTTCAATCAAGTGCTGCATGTCGGGCAGGAAGAGGAGTTGGATGAGTTTGGCGTGATGATGCTGATTATGGTCAAGGGGCAGGATTATTTCGACGATTGGATCATGTCGAAGCAATTTACGCGGCCTCCGATCATGGACCTGAATATCGGAAAGACGCTGGCTGATCTTGTGCAACCGTCGGGAGACGTTGGATCTATTTCCGTTATTTAAGTTTGGATTTCATGTCAAATATATCTCTTTCCTATCGTCGCGTTTGGCATGGATTTGTGGAAGCACTTGATTCTGTATCACCTTGTATTGTTATATCATTGATCACCAAATCCCTCTATCAGCTCGATCTTTGCTGTTGCTGTCTCTCCCACGCGAGCGGCATGAACTAATCCGATGACAGTTCCGCAACGTCTTTTTACCGTCTAACCCACGCGTATCGCTGATTATCCAGATCTATACGGATTCAGCTTTATGGGGTCGCAAACTTTGTCAGCCACTTCATCGTCTGTTCCACGGCCTTATTCAATGCGTCTACCACCCCGTATCTCTCGCAATTCATTTATGCAAGGTACACGATCCAATGGACTCACTCCCGACTGCAAAGATATTGAAATTGTAGGGTTATGCTTGATCGAAGCAAACACCTGAGGGTCCTCGATTTCAGGAGGAACATACTGTCAAAAAGGTCAATGGAATATTCAATAATCCGCTCATACTCTATAATGATCAAACCTACTATATGACGAATTAATGTATCCTTCCGAGAAAACACTTTTCCTCCACACGCACTTTCGGTCTAGTTACGCTGTGGATCAAATTCTCGTGTCGTAGAAGATCGTATGGCCTTGAGAATTCAATATTGCAAGTTTTCCCAGTTGTAGGGTTTATGAGCTGGCACCTGGGAGGTCTATTTGTGGGTTGATGTGGATTGTTGGTATCGTATTCGTGTCTATTGAACCATTGTCGATATTGCCACCCTGCCGATGCTCACGCCTGTGCTGTCGTAGCTTTTGCGGTGTTCCAAATCGTTGTGCACAGCCACGATAAATACATGTGGCATCTTTTTGCGAGAGCACTGAAAATCATCAGCAGGCTTAGCTTAGTCGAGATTGTTTAAAGGTAGGAATGAGCTAGCACCAGCTGTAATAACATCACTTACTTCGTATGCATGTCTGAACCAAGCCGAGCTTTCAAGAGCCTCAGAGATGAAATTCCTTATCCATTCACTACAACATTCGCAATATCGGATGTGGTTCGTCTGTCGTTTCAGAAGCACCGTCTTCATAAAAGTTCCATTCCTCGTAGGGCCTACGGACGACAATGAACGATATCTCTTCCAAGTGACGGCCAATATGACGAAACCATGTTAATTTCCCAGGTGCGATTTGTACCGCACAAAAAGGACATGTGAATCCTTTAATGTTTGTATACCTACTTTGAGTTAAACCTTGGGTAGCTCCATAGTAGAAAGGGTCTAGTACCTCCGATCAAAAAATTCTTTTTCCGATGCTTGAGCACGGAAATTTCCGCAGATTTCACCTATCCCGCACATGCGGCAATCCATTTTATGCGAGAGAGTGGCGATACTGTGCGTATGCAACAAGTGATCACATATGGTAGGGAGTGTGACATGGAATTTTCCCATTCTTTGATGGTCTTCAACAACCACACCCCCTTGTAGATGAGCTGTCATCGAGAACTTTACCAGAGGATGCGAAGTTTCCTGATGATATCGAACCATCCCCGGGTCCAGTAACCTCTTTCCGCAAATGGTACACTCGTAGCATGTGCCTTCCAAGCTTTGGGAATATGGGTCACCTGATTGATTGGTATGAGTTATGTAGTGGTGCTGCAATAATTCACCACGCGTGGAATATGTGGTTTCGGGGAGATGGCACTCTTTCACATGGCAAATGTAAGGTTTAAGATCTTCCATCACATGGCGCCTATTCATGCATTAGCTTTCATCTGAATAGCATAATGCCTCATAACTTACTTCCAATGTCGTTTTTTTCTTGGAGAAATCGTCTGTCCACAGATATCACATTCAAACTTCTCTCTCATGCCTAATCCGCTCGGTGGTGGGACCAAAATTGGGCGTGAGACATGGGTGGGCATTGCAAACTTGCCAACTAAACAGCGGGTAGAATGTTAGTATACTTCAAACTGGAGGGCAAATGGCACATTAATGTCCCAGTAAGGTAAAACCCGGTATCTCGATACTCTTCTTTGATGACAATAGGACTTACCGTCACTCCTTACGCTGAAACTGCTGCCTCTTCGTGGGATCGTGACAGGTCTCATATTCTGCTCTCGATGGTCAAATACTTCGTATCCATGAAGAGAGCTGTTTCTGCTCGACGAGCATGAAGCGGGACGTGAAGGCGACTGAAGCCCAGTCCAATAATCGGAAACCCGGGTCCGCTTGTTTGGATCTGTCTCAAATGTTGCTAAGCTACCTTGTCGTTGCCTTTTCTGTCCAGGATTCTGACCAGGCAACATCCGTTCGTCAATCTCAGGTACCACTTGGTCCAAAAGAGCCTGCTTCATTGTCGTGTGTGCTGCCATCGTACTATCATAGTGAGTTCGTTCATGTTGTTTGAGATGTTGTTGCTTCCGAAACCTGCGTCCACATTCTTTACACGATAATATCTGTTTCTCAGAATCGCTAGCGCTTGCCAGGTCGACTGAGAGCAAGATCGAGTTTCTTTCATTCACCAGTCTCTTTGCGCGAGCCCAATTAGCCTTGGCTAACCTTATGGCGAGATACTTTGCCATATCTGGATATTGATCCGTAATGGTGCGGTAGTAGACTGTGGCGCCAACATCGAGATCGGGTGGCACTCTTGGATCATCGCGCAAAGGAAGGGCATCTGCATCCGTTGCCGTCAGATTGACGCGGACGTTCTTGAAATATTCGATTTCTTCGATTTCTAATACCTTTTCTCGTTCACGCTCGCTTTCTTCGGTTTGAACCAAAAGGGGATCTTGATCAAATGTAACCGGAGATTCGACTTTATCGAGCCAGTTTAATAAAGGAGTAGTAACCGATGGTCCGTTGGATGGCTCTATAGCATCTCGACCCAAGGATGTTTCAAAGATGGCATCGTTCTTCGACAAGTTTTCCGAATCAACCATCGGGGAGGCATCTTGCATTTCAACATCCTCGTCTATATTATCGCTGGGCAAGATGCGAGCACCGAAAATTTGTTCATCGTCCTGGAGTTGTTGTTCGACCACACTTGTGTCTTGCATCAGATTGGCTTCCGTGAAATTCGAGACCGAAGAAGAGTATTTCAATCCACATTCGGGACTGTATCGTCAGCATCTTAATATGCCATTTTGATTTAATCTGACATACCAGATTACAATATGCTTCAGGCTGGTTTCAATGCTAGGTCGCCCAGTGCAAGTTGGGCGAGGACAATCCATTCCATTCCAAGTCACATAGAGCAAGAGCATGGCCATCTTAATCTCAGCCCCTGGCTGGATGACGCGTTTCCACTGCTCTTTCGTGATGGGAGTGTCCGGTTTCCTGGCAAGTACCAGGCAGAAATTTCCATTCAATACTTTAGCTCGTCCGGGGGCGTCCGCGAATTGAGACTCCAATAAACCATAGAATGGCAGTTTGATGTCAGCACCAATCGAACAAAACGTAATTTTCTATCTCGTGCTTACCTCCCAATACCGAAACCATTCAAAAGGTAGTATCCGCACAACGCCTAGCGCATCCTCGAAGCGAATACTGGAGCCACCAGAAAAACTAGGGGAGGCAGAAATAGTATTCTGAATGGCGAGTAGAATCTGGAAATTTTGTAGATTGCCTCGGATGATTTGCTGAAGAAGATCGCGGAACTCAGTAGGAAACGCTTTGATGAAATTGAAAATCTGTGTTCCCAAATGTTGAAGACTTATCAACGCCTGACTGTTCGAAGTTACTCCGATAGATAGCGTTGATACTTGGCGAGCCAGATCCACGTTTTGGTGATCTAAATCATCAAATCGCGAGTTTAATTCGGTCTTGAGTGCGCGGCTCTCGTTCGTGATAGCCTTCTGATACTCTGGCAACTCTCTTCGAATGTTGGAGGTCTCTGCTGCAAGCTGCTGCAAGGAATGACGCTGAGCTTCAACTCTTGCTAGTAGCTCTTCTTGTCTAGTCTTTGTATTTCCCTCTAACCGTGAAACGGCTTCGGACGCATGTAAAGCTAGCAGCATGTTTATGCTGATGACTTTCGCCGAAATCACTGCTCTTAGCTTATTGATCTCCTCCTCTATGATCAGAGCCCACTTCACTTTTTTCCCCGCTGCTCGGAACGAGCGCTGAGCATAGGAACCTAGGTGTGCTTCATAAGGTCCGATCTTTTCCATGAACTGCCGAAGTGGGAGTCTGCAGGCCAGAGCCATGCATCGTATCGCATTGACGTGATCTATGTTGCTTTCAGTGGGCTCGAGAGCTGCTAGACGCTGTAAGATATTTTCAAGGCTCGACAACTCGAGTACGAGTGTTTGAAATGACGAGGATGCACCCTCTACGGGTTTGAGAGCCTTTGTGATTTTCTGGCATAGCTCTATAATGCAAAAGCAATTAGCAACGGTAATCCGAACTGTAGGCGACACTGACCTATGGCAGCAATGAAGTCTCCCACTGAGAACCCAAATGCCGGTACCATTGTGCAAACAATGCTCACCGAACCGCGGTATAGTGTTTCCGGTATAGTATCATGCAAAAAAAAAAAAATGATATGAACTTATGAAGAGAGAAGCCTGCGATAGCTAAGTTCGCAAGGCTGAGCAACCAGCCGGGAGGGGTGATACCTTTATCCGGCTACATGCAGGTGCGGGCAGGCGCACAGCCGCAGTTAACATACGAGACACACGCACCTACACACACATGTATTGTAGAGTGACTTGTATGGGTGCTCGGTCAGTCAGATCCAAGCAAGGAAGTTTTAGTATAATCCTAGGGTCTCCATACGCCATACTATGTGGTGTCAATAATGCGAAAGTTTGTATGATAGAGGTGAATTCCGTGTATCTAATGACACACGACAAAGGTGATATATGTATGTACACAAGTACAAGTATAAGACCGAGAAAAGCATGTCGCCAATTCTTGAAACAACACATTGTCCTCGTCACCGAAAAGAAAGACCAAAACTCCGCTTTCCCTTGTTATCCCATCCCAATCCCAACCGGCCCATCCCGGGCCATTATTAACTCCTTATGCAAAACAACAAGAAACACAAAACACCAATGTAGTCATGAGAGCCTCAGTGCTCAATCGAAATCGCTATGCCATAACCAAGTAACACGCCGACAAATCCACACCATTTGCGGATTGGCAAAAAAAGAAAAACCTCCCGCTATGCATTCATTTGCAAGCAACCCAACCCTCAATGATGCCAGTGTCCAGAACAACCAACGCCGATAAGAATAATGCATGTTTTATAGTGTACACGCCGGTGTAACGTGGTGTCAAAATTTACAGACCGGGGCGAGGTGTAGGTCGTGGAGATGGGTTGTAAGTCCACGCCCCTTCCCTAACCAAACGCTCGCGAGCTTCACGCTCCTTGCGTTTCTCCTCCTCAGTGACTTGATCATTAGCCCAGTAGGCGGAACTGGTTCGTTGGCGGAACTTCTTATGTCTCTCGCGGTCAGGGAACATTTGCTCCATGTTAAGGGGTGCAATTGGTCCGAAGATTGCCTCGGGATCGACAAGCTGCTGCTGCGTCAAAAGCTCACGGAGATTTGGTGTGTCAACCCAGCTTGGCTGCTCAAAGGGATCCGCTTCGGCATCAGAATCGTCATCGGAGTCGAGACAAGCGGGAAGCTCTATGTCGTCGCCATTCGGGAATTGGATCTGGGGCTGTTGTGCAGATTGAGAAGATTCAGCGAAGGGAATCTTACCCTTGCCAAAGTGGGCATGGGCAGGCGTAACCGGATTCATCTTTGCTTGCTGAGAGGGGCGTTTAGCAGGGCGAAGAAGCCCTTCATCATTGCCTTCGGCTTGGAATGGACGTTTCACAGGTGGCTTAGCGGTATTGACAGGAGGCACATTGATGCGATTGACGCCTGCAGCAATACTCTGTCCAACAGTCTGCATGCGCTCAACAGGCCGTGCAGAGGCCAGATCAGAACGAGACTGGGCAGCGGGAGCCTTTGGCTTTTCAACCGGCCTCTCTGCTGCTTTAGTAGGCTGGGGTCGGGCAGTGCGTGGAGCAGACTTTGAATAGCCCGGTGTTGGCTTGGAAGCTGCGATGGGTTTTCCTAGAGCTGATGGTGCCCTGTTGGATGCGGCAGTGGCTGGTCTCGAGCTGGGAACATGTCGCGGCGGCTGCGGCGCTGGCTTAGGGGCGACAGGCGCATTTGCAATAGGTTCAGGCCTTGAGGCAGGTGGAGGAGCTGGACCGTATCGGCTACTATTAAGGTTGACCCTGATCTTCTGGGGAGGCTTGTTGTTGGCTAACTCAGGTTTGCTGTTAGTCTTCGTGAGCTTTTTCGGCTCTCTCAGTTTATGACCGGTTGTGGGAAGGAAGCTCTTAGGTGGCGGCGGCGGAGGCATATCCTCTGCTGAATCACCATCGTGGGCTTTGGGGGCGGTCTTCATGCGAACTGTTGGTGGTCGAGAACTGCTTTGCGGTGCATTTGCAACGGGGGTTTTGGTGGCTGTGGCAGCCGCCATCTGTTTCAAGCTCTGTGAAGATGACATTGGGGCCGGTGTCTTGGAAGACGCAGCCTTAGATTTTTGGTGGTGTGCAGAAGCCTTTGACTGCTCCTTTTCGCGCATTTCGCGGAGCTTGTCCTCTGTGCGCTGCTTCTGTTTGACTTCTTTCTCCCGTGCTTCCCTTTCTTTTGTCCTCTCTCGCTCCGACGAGCTACGAGTTCGCCGGCCATCCTCCTTGGCTGGACTGCCAGGCATAGCAGCTGTCTTAGACTTATTGGATTTGATAGATTCTTTTGAGGGGGAACGGAGGTGGGAGAAGATGGACGGTGCTCCCTTTTCGCTTCGCTTGGGGCTGCTGCTGAACACATCGTCACTGGAAGAGTGGGCCTGCAATTTGGGTCGCACTGGGCTGTCACCAAGAGCATCGAGTTTGACTTGAGCGCTGGTAGCACTAGACCCGATGATTTTCTCTTTTGCGGCACGGAGAGCTGAATAAAACTTAGCCTTAGACGCGCTGAGATGGCCGTCCATATGCTTCTTACCAGTTGGGGAGCCAGCCGGAG
Organism: Periconia macrospinosa; assembly: GCA_003073855.1. Lineage (NCBI taxonomy): Eukaryota > Fungi > Ascomycota > Dothideomycetes > Pleosporales > Periconiaceae > Periconia > Periconia macrospinosa. The sequence continues at coordinate 20,611 of KZ805401.1, forward strand.
TGGTGGACTCCACAACTGTCGAAAGGTCTGTCGGATTTGAGACCGATATAGGTTTGGTAGCCGCCAATGGGGCCGGGACTGGCCGCGTGTCGGCAGAGTGACTCTTACCGAATGCTGGACGTGTAGGGGCTGGAGCAGTGGTTCTGATTGGTGAAATCCAATCCTCATCATCGTCGTCTTCTTGATCGATTTTCCCTGCTTCCGGGGCGGGGAGGGTTGGATATGTTGGTTGTGATGTCTGTGCCACTGATTCAGTCTGGGACGTTTGCAGGACATCTTTGGGTTGTGACTGCTGCGAGGATGCAAAACTCTGAGCTTGCGCTGCGTGCGAGGACATGATGTTTTGGCTGATAGCTTTCGGTGCCTCGTTCTGCTGCTTGAGCAGGTTGATGCGCTCAAGAAGTCGTTGGGAAGAAGTTTTGTTATGTATCTTGGTCGTCTCCGACTCTTCCCGCCGAAGCTCTGGACGGTCGTCCTCCATGTCTACATCCATGTTATCTTGGTGGTGAGACTCGGGCTGCTGTAACTGGGAGCCTCCAAGGCTTTTTCCTCCTGTGAAGCGGCCGAGATTACTGGGACGAGCCTTGTTTTGATCAAAATGGCTGGTACGTGAAATGCGCTCGCCGGTACTCTTCTTTGAGAGCAATGGCTGACGGGCTGGCAGAGCCGCAAACGTAAGGCTGCTCTTTTTTCGGAGAGGCTTCACGGGACTCGATTTATCTGATGGAGAACGCACATCCTCATCAATCTCCATTTGATCGTCTAAATCATGGTGCACAACGGTGTCGTCGTGCTGGTCATCATTAGAGACAGCGTGTGTGGGTGCATCGGAAGAACTAGAGGAGGCCATAAGAGCTTTGGGCTCAGGGGAAAAGATGCGCTCGTTGGCGACCTTGAGAGCGTCACGCGTTTCGGTAGGTACGCTGTAGCCATCTGATGGAATCTGAGGAGGCTGGGGAAAGTCTAGGACGTCGGGGTCAATCGCGTCGTCATCTTGGCTTGAATCTAAGTCATGTCGGATGACTGTGCCCTGGCTAGTAGAGTTTGAAATATCGGCCTTGTCGTCATCATCCACGTCCATTGCGTCGGCGTCGTGCGAGGCACGCAGGTCTTCTTCTGAAGCACTTTTGCTAGGGAGCGCTTCCTTAGCTGATACGAATGATTCACCAGTATCGCGACGTTCCTCTTCCGACAGGTCCATAGAGCGACGGAAAGATTGCGTGGCTTGCGTTGGTTGAGTAGATTGTGTTTGCGACTGTGAGAAAATATCATCGGCCTGGCTGGACATGGCACTGTCCTGCGTAGAAGGAAGTGGACTGAATGGGGCAGCAAGAACATTAGTATTGCCGGTACCAGGGCGGCGCTCCGGAGACGCGTGGAAGCTAGGAGGAAATCCGAGACCAGCATGATCGTTCTCCTTGTTTTTGTGAAGATAGCCGCCGAATATGGACTGGCGTTTTGGAGATTTGTTGGGAGAGGTACGCGCTGGAGACACATTTTCGCTGTCTTCAGCTACATGGAACTTGGGTTTGGGCGCGTGTTTATGTAAAGCGCCCTTCAGGCTCTGCTCAGCCGGGCTGAGTGGCTTCTGTGAGTTGACGCCTACGAGGTCGGCAAGCGGCTGCAGGGTGGGTTGGTTAGCTATTACTGCCGTCCAAAGGCGGGATGAAAAGCTGGATCAATACATACCTGGCGCGGCTCAGCGGGCAGTTTGCGCGCGGTGCGAGGCGTCTTGCCGCGTAGCTTTCCTGGTGTTTTGAAGACGTCTAGATTGTTCCTGCCACACGGTCAGCCCGAGAAGCGCGCGAGCGTGCGTCTAGGGAACGCGACGGGCGCGACTTACTGTCCATTCTGTGCGAATATCTCGACCATGTGCTCGTTGAGCCATTCGAGCTCGTTGCGCACAGAGAAGCCAAAGTCTTCCAATTCCTGGGATACAAGGTCATTTGCTTGGTGTCGCTCTTCGAGCATCCATTGCGCAGAGCCGATGGCAGGCGCTTTGCTGTGGGCGGTTGCCATTGCGATTGCGGATGGCAGTTGTGATTACGGGGTGGTTTCCAAAACAACGACACGCGTCGGGCGGCGGGAAGGGGAGAGCACAAGTGCGTAGATTGTACTATTCGCTCATAGCGCGGTGAATTCTCGCAACTGGTGATGAATATAAGGTGTGGCGGGTGCGTTGGGGTGGTGGGCTTGGAAATGGAAGTTGTGGTGATATGGATGTGTGTGGGGGGAGTTGATGTTCAATGTTGTTATTGCAGGCCAAGGGCCACAACAAACGAACAAACATGGTCTGAGCGCGCGGGCACGTGCACGCTGATCGTGCGAACCGTCATCGCCTCCGAAGAACTACCTTGAAATCGTACATGTAGTCAAAATGTCTTTTACTGTTGCTGTGATAGACTATGTAGGTGCTTTCTCTCATGAATTCAAAGTCCAAGACTCACCGTGAGCATCGGTGCATCGGGTATGTTCACGCTTCCTGATTCCGCGGTCCTCAACAGCTCCGCTTAGCATAGAGTCATAGACCGAGGATGTACAAGTAATTGGACGTTCGTAGACTGCAAGTTCGAAATCAATTGTCATCTCCAACATCTCCCACGTCAGCTAGTTAGCACTTCATTTCTCCCTTTCATGAATAGTCATGTCATCCAGGGCACTACGTATGGGCATGTCGATGTTCCATCGCTCGCCCGCCATACCCCCTCCTAAACCATTCCGTGTCGCCGGATCGTTGACGCAATCGAGATGCTTCGCTTGCACTCGACCTTCTCGTCTGATGGAAATGTCTGGCTTCACACAAAACCAACTCGATGTGCGAGAAGCTGTCGCTAAGATCTGCTCTAATTATCCAGATGTCTGCAACCCTTTGTCTTCCTGGGTTCATGTTCCAGCGAAGCTTCTTGAACCGGACTGATGGTTTTCATAGGAGTATTGGATGGAGCACGACAACACTGGCGAATACCCCCACGAACTGCATCGTGATCTTGCCCAGGATGGTTGGATCGGGATTGCATTACCTGAAGAACTGGGAGGTGCCGGCCTCGGTATCTCCGAGGCTACCATGATGCTCCACACTATTGCTGAGTACGGCTTTTGAGACCTTGGACATTGTAACGGCCATTTTAATATGTACCAGGAGCGGAGCGGGAATAGCTGGTGCCCAGTCTATTCATGCAAATGTCTATGCTACTCAGGTACGTTTATTGCACATGAAATTTAATCTAGTTAATTGAAGAGCTAGCCTGTTGCGAAATTTGCGACACCGGAGCAGAGGCAGCGTATGCTTCCAGGCCTCATCGCTGGTAGGACGAGAACATGCTTTGGCGTGTATGCTTGACGCGCCGTCATCTCGTGCATATTCTCAGGCTAAATGAAGAATAGCACTGAGCCAAATACTGGCCTCGAAACATTGAAGCTCCGTACCACTGCCAAGAAGGAGGGTGATTTTTACCTGGTCTCTGGTCAGAAGATGTAATTTCAAACGCCAAATTTCCAGCGGGAAACTGATCAGAGTCATAGATGGATTTCCTCTGCCCAAGTAGCAACCAAGATGGTCCTCCTGGCCCGAACGACTCCACTAGAAGAGGTGCAAAAACCTTCAGAGGGCCTTTCTCTATTTTTTATCGACCTGGACAAAGACGCTCCAGGCCTTGAACTCAAACCGATTAAGAAAATGGGGGGTAGGGCAATCGACGCTAACGAAGTCTTCTTTGATAACTTCCGCATCCCAAGTGACACCCTCATTGGCAAAGAAGGCCAGGGATTCAAGATTGTAAGATTGGTCCCCAACTTTCTGATTTATGACTGATGCGGAACAGGTACTTCATGGTATGAATGCCGAGCGATGTCTACTCGCCGGGGAAGCTCTAGGCATTGGGTACGCAGCACTCAAGAGAGCCACAGACTATGCCCGTGACAGACACGTTTTTGGTCGAGCTATTGGCCAGAATCAAGGCATCCAACATCCCCTTGCCTCTGCATATATGCATTTAGAGGCTGCAAAACTGGCAACGTACCACGCTGCTCGTATGTATGATGACAGTTCGACCGATACGACGATTACACAACACGCCATAGGACTAGCATGCAACTCGGCCAAGTATCTTGCTGCAGAAGCGGCCTTTACTGCCTGTGAAAGAGCGGTACTGACCCATGGTGGCATGGGATATGCACAAGAGTACCACGTTGAGCGGTATCTTAGAGAAGTCTTCGTCCCACGGATAGCACCTGTTTCGAGAGTGAATTTCCCTCGTCGAAGTCCATCACGCAGAGCTAATTTCCATTAGGAAATGATTATGAACTATATCGGCGAAAAAGCACTCGGTCTCCCTCGCAGCTATTGAACTCTGGTGGATATTCCAGGGCCATAGATATAGTTGACCTCATGATCCACTCTCAGATCAACAATTTATAATTCAAAAAATCATATATTACTCCGCCCCACTCAGATACGCAATTCATCTTCCGCACACTTTCTCGCTCTTCATTTATATTCAACCCCCATGGCTTCTTTCCAGACTCCCACCACCCTCAGACGAAAAACTCACTTTGTGTAGTTGCATCAAAGCACTTTCAAAATGCCCTCTTTTCGCACGCAGAGTAACACTCAGGAAGGCTTTCCTGCAGAGGATCCAGCCAACCCTCCTACCCAGCCCACCGACTCCACTTCCTCTCGCCCTTCCTCTTCTCGTCCTCATCCTCGTTCTCGCTCTCCTCATTCTATCGAATCAGCGAGTTCCCCCAGGGAATCACGTGTTCCTTCAGTCCACTTCGCCACCTACGCGGCGTATCTCTCTGCAGACAATCAGCAGCCAGCATTGACGCACCAGTTTGCGCGGGTTTCGCTGAACGATGTCGCCGAGCGAGAAGCAGAGTATGTATCCTTTCTGTCCCTTTCTGCCATCCCCCTAGCTCAGCCTCCTGCTTTCCTGCACCGGGTTTCTATGTCATAAAGCAGTATCCCGTCATACTGTTCTTTCAATACTCCATTCATTCTCAATACCTCCCTTTGATCAATCTGCATTCTACATCCTACACCCTACACACCAAAAGCAGCCCTGACACATCACAGACGCCCATCAGCATTATCAGAGCGACCCCCAACTCCCTATCTCACCGCAGCCAGACTCGCTCACACGCCTCCACCAGCCCAGGTGCCTTCTCGATTCCATCTCCCCCGGGGCGTGACGGATGCCACCACCCCCTACTTACCCGACGGGATGACTCTCTCGCCCCTCCCAGACCACATCATCAACGAGGCCCGCCGAAACAGAAATCCCCCCAACGAACGCATCAGCAGCCAAACTCCCCCCCGCGACATCTCTCACCTTCCCGTACCGGGCTCTCCTTCTCCCAACCACCACTACCAACCCCACCACTTCCGCCGCGTGAGCCATAGCTTTACCCCAACCCCTAACCCCGTTCTCCTCTCGACGATCCACCAAACCCGCTTCCCCCGTCCTCCCTCCCGCTACCCCCACTTGCGCAACCCCGACAACTCAGCCTCCACTTCCTCCTCCACCACCACCACACTCCCAACCCGCCGCGTCTACCCCTTCGTACCCGTGCAGCACCCATCCCCCTCCGTCTACCAACCTGCCCCGACCCCGTCCCCGCCCCTCGTCCCCCTCCCCCTCCCCGCGCGTAGCCATCTTCGCAGGCGCCGCTCCCCATCCCCCTCATCGTTCGTCGCAGCCCTCGAAATGGCACGGTGGGAGCATCACTCACGGCGCCACCAACAACGTGCATTGCAGTCCGAAGCGAGATTACGCGCGCAGGCGCACATCGATGCGGTTATTGCGAGGGCAGATGCGCAGTTTGAGACGTTGTGGAATAATGGGGAGACAGGGGCGGCGATGAGGTTGGTGGATGATGTGGTGAGGGAGATGTGGAGGGGGCGTGAGGCGGATCAAGAGGAGGAGGAGGAGGGGGAAACTGGGGAGGATCAGGAGCAGGAGCAGGAACAGGAACAGGGACAGGTGCAAGAGGGAAATGGGGAGGAGGAGGATGGACAGGACGGTGATGATGAGGAGGAGGAGGAAGAGGAAGAGAGTGTTTCTCATGAGAATGAAGCTATGATGATGGTACAAGGAGAGGAACGCGTGTATCGTGAAGGCGATGAGGGATATCAGGCTGGTGATGAGGGATATCAGGGTGGTGAACAACGTGCGGATGGGATGAATTGGGTTTGGGAGGTTGTTTACTTTTAGGTCTGGCGTGAGAGGTTGGTTTGAGAGGGAACTCTGATGTCTTGTGTTTCAAAAATTGGGTGTTGCTTTTTATTTTAATTTTTTGGAATTGGGGGGGTATGTATGTGGATTTCGATTATTTGTTTTGTTGGGTTCCCCCTCGTCTTTCTTCCCCCTCTTGGACCCCAAAAAAAGTCAATGTGTGTTTTCCTTTTTTCCTTCTTTTCTTTCGGGAGTTCTTTTGGGATGGGTAGATAGATGGATTTTTTTTCTTCTTCTTGGTTTTAGGGGGGGTTTTGGGTCACCTCACTTGAAACAACTCTCTTTTCACTCTTCTTTTCTTCCCCTCCTTTACTTGCAATAACTTCAACCCGCCACCTACCCCCCCAAAAAAAGGTGGGGAGGGGGGGGGAAGATGATAAAAAAAGTTGTAACTTCACTTTATCGCTCTAAGAAAGAAAAAAGGGGGCCTTCAAAAAACGTAGTTAAACAAAAACATTCTCTACACAAAACACATCTATTTCTTATCCTCCCCCCCTTTCTTCTTATAGTTGAAACAAACGACGTTTATTATCTAATGTTCTCTCTCTCTCGCTTTTAATTATTTTTTTTATTCTACGTTGATGATATTTATTTATTTATTGAAGAGTAGAGGTTAATTATTAACCATTAGAAATATACATATAAATAATAAGCGGGTCATTGATTGTTATATACATACATATGTATATGTATATAAAAGCGACACGTGACGGCGATGACCAGGCAGGATAGATAGATAGATAAATAGATTGCAAACGGAAACGGAATCAAGAAAGAAAAAAGTAAAAACTTTACCGTACATATGTACGTATGTATGTACGTTACATGTATAACGATAGGTACGGGGGTATTTAGTTACCAACTACACACACACACACACACAGAGAGAGAGAGAGAGAGATGTACATATGTATATATAGTGACATACACCCAACCCAACCCAGTCCAGTAAATCAAACAGTAAAAACCAGACAAGAGAGAGAGACACACGCAAGTAGTTTAACCCCAAGTTCACATTTTCCCATACATATTAACTTATCAGTTTTGTATAATATGATTCTGTCATTTTTTGTAAGAGTTTTTGTTCTTAGTTAAACAATAACCTTACATACATTTAAAAAAAAAAAAAAAAAAAAAAACAACCCCTCAAAGGGAGAGGGACATAAATATATCGTACCATACTGTACTGTACTACACGCGGTCCACACGCGTACCACGCGTATCCCCGTTTGCCAGTTTGCCAGTTTGCCAGTTTGCCATACCATACCATACCATACCATACCGTGTGCGTGTTGCGTGTGCCATAGATACTTAAGTACATATGTACATACACACAAAATCCCCACCCAGTTTCCTTTTCCCCCCTTTAACTAACCAACCATAAATTCCACCAAAAACGATGATGAGGAAGAAGGATAAAAAAAATCTTAACTAAAATTACAAAGAAGAAGAACAAGAAGAAGAAGGTCAAACCAAAGCCCGCTTCACGCGGCGTAAAAGAACGCACCGCCGTCAGGAGGAAGGAAGCTTCTACGAAAAAAAAAAAAAAGAATGTTAAGTAACTACACAAGAGGCTGGGAGGGAAAGAAGGAAAGAAAGAAAGAAAAAAACACAAGAAGAATAAGTAAGTAAGTAAGTAAGAAGAAATTTTCATAAATTCGTAGGCCCGCTAAAATAAAAAAAAAAAACTCTCTCTCTCGCGCACACACACACTACCAAGCATCCCCAAAAATCTCCTTTGGACTCTGCACCATATCCCTCCCACTCGGCACGCCGCGACCCTCGTACTTCTTGGCCGCCTTGCGCTCGCGCTTCGTGACGAGGTGCGGGGTGACGGGGGTGATGGGGGTGAAAGGCATGTAGGGAGAGTAAGGGGTGAAGGGGACGCCGGTGCGGGGGGACGTCATTCCCAGACGGTCGACGCGGCGGTCGAGGACCGTGGTGCGCAGGTCCGGGCTCCTGAGGGGCTCGGCGTAGCCGCGGAGGGGGAGGTTGGTGTTGGAGGAGGCGGCGGAGCGGGGTTGTTGGTTCAGCGGGGGCGCCGAGGTGGTGGTTGGGGTGGGGGCGTTGGAGGAGGAGATGGAGATTGTGCGTTGCGGGGCTGGACGCGGGAGGGGTTGCACGGCGTCGAGACGCTCGTAGGCTTCTTCTATTTCGGCCGGGGTGGTCGGGGAGTTTTGCTGCGTGGGTGGGGAAGGGGGTGCGCCGGGGTTGTAGAAGCGTGGGGAGAGCGGCGTGCGGGCGTCGTCGTCGCGGTCGTTGGGGTATTTGGCGATGGGGCCTGAGATGCGGAGGTTTTTGAGGTTGAAGCGGGTTTTGCTTGACGACGAGGTTGCGGATTTCTTGGAGAGGACGCTGCGTGGTGAGGCGGGTTCCTGGTGCTGGAAGCTGGGACGGCGGTAGGAGTGGTGAGAAGATGGGAGAGGTGCGGTTGGAGGTCCATTGTGCGAGAAGTTGGGCGGATAGACGGCTTTCATGGGAGATGAAGGGTTCGAGTGCGAGGTATGGTCGTTGGATGTGTTGATGGCGGAGGGACGGCGCGAATTGAAGCCATCATCACTGGCTTGCGACATGGACTTTTTCCGGTCGTGGTCCATGACGGCGGCGTATAATCTCTCCATTTCATCTTGAGCGCGAGCTCGGTCGGCATCCAAAACAGCTTGATCGAAGCTGGCGGGACTCTGCGGGCTGTGTTCCTCTTGGATACTCGCGGGCTTGTCTTTGCGGAAACCCTTCTTGAACCAACTTGTGGCAGAACGGGCGCTGGAAGGACTTGCTGGTATGGGGCTCTTCAATCTCTCTTCGGGTCGCTTGGTGACGAGTTCCAGCTCCAGCGTCTTGGGGGAGTTTTCAGTTTTTCTACGCATCCTGCGGCCGACGGTGAGGAGCAGAATGCCCCAGATGAGTACAGTAGCAACGTAACCGGCGACAAGGCCGGTGATCTGGTAAGGGAGATTGTTCTTTTCGCGTAAAACAGTCTTGCGATAATTCTCGGTGAAGTCGTAGGGGACTGGGGCAGGAGCAGCGGCAACGTGGAAGGCAGACGATGAGGAAAGGACAAGAAGCGACAATGATACAAGAGTGGAGGGAGGCTTCAGCATGGTTTTAAATGTCTGAAGATGGGCACCCTAGTGGAGTCGTGTTTCTTGCACATGTAGCATGAGGAATGCTGCTACTCGAGTGGATCTCAGAATGATGGCCTGTTTGGAGAATTACAGTTTGCGACAGGCACACGCAGGAAGGGGGTGCACGGAGAGGAGCGACAGGCGCAAGGTGGAACAGGAAGACGTCTCGAGCGAGCATGGCTCCCAGAAAGGGCGGGCGGCTGTACATTAAGATATTTCTACCTGGCCGTTGTTACTGGCAGAGGAGCGGGTGTGAAGGCTGGCAAAAGTGCATTGGGCCGCCCTGATTGGACGCCTTTGTTTCTCGTCGAGCCAGTTGCAGCACCCTGGTAGCCGCCGGGCGGGGTTCCTACATACCTAGACATGAATGATGAGCAAGCAGTCATCTACCGCCACACGCACGACGGACGGGACGGGATGGCAGGCCATGGCCTTTGCCACGAGGGATTCGCATGACGGACACTACGGTCGATAATTTGCGGCGTGGGAATCACAATGATAAATTGACCGTGTTTGATGTTGATGGTGATGCCCTGGTGTTGGAGTAGGCACAACTCTCTCTACACACGCGCTTAGCCCAAAACGGACACCCGTTTCTCTACTCCAGAAACATTGTTTCGTTTGCCTTTCGTTTGCTACACTGCCCCCGTCTGTACTACACTACACGATTCCATAAATACTCACCTTACTCAAAGACACTGTCTCATGCAAACTCAATCACTGGGCATCGATACCGCATGAATCGCGCTCCCCATCCACTCACATCCCCCAGCACACGCATGAACAAACGTCGCTCGCCTAGCCCATGCCCTTCTGCACCTGCCCCCAAAAGGCACCCCCCAACCCCGCCATCCTCGCGCCCTCATTGGCCCTATCCCTCCGCTCTCTAAGCGCCCGCCCCCGCCAACCAAAGCCACCCTTCTCCTCACCTCAAGCCTCAAGACATCCTCCATCCTGCTGTATAAGCTGACCTGATGCCCGCTCCACCGACGTGCAATCAGTCCGTCTCACGCTAGCCGTCAAGGAACCACTTCGTCACACATCCATCTTATCATGACGTGCCTGATTGGGATGCCTGGTTGATGCTATGCCCGTCATGTGGTTTCGCCATCTTGTTGCGGTGAGATGGATGGGCATTGGCATGGGGCTTTTAGGCGTGATGAACCATTTGATTGGACCGCCATGGAATATTCAATGCATTTGCATGTCACTGATTGGATGGGTAGTAACAGAAAAGGAAAACATCTCCACCTCTTCTCTCTAAACTACTATTACTACTTCGTATGACTGTAGTCGCTGTGGTGAATCATGCGTGGATGGCTACAGCGCTGGTCCCTCGAAATTGTCCCTTCCAATTCGCATCAGATTGCTCTGTTTGTGCGGTAGGCTGACCTCGCCCTCTTTGTAGAACCCCACGTCCTCTAGGTATCGTCGCAATCTGCAGAGTTTCCCTGTTAGTCACAGTCTCTTCTCGATATCAATGGATGTCACCTACTTCTCATTATCAACCCTGGGCTCCAGCATGACCGACTCCGTCCGCAAGTCTGCCAGCAAGCAGTAATGTACCAATGCCGTCAACCATATCTTGACGCGATGCGGGCCCCTGAATTCGTTCTCGCCGACCAGGCAGTGAAGCCCTCGGTCGTAGTCTCCCACGCGCGGTAGATATCGACCCAATCTGTCTTCCTTGACCCAGTAGATTTCAAAGTAGCCAAAGGGCTTGCCGTCCCAGCAGCCAATGACGGGAAACGAATGTCGACTTCGCAGTCCGCTCTTCAAAAATTCCTCTTGGTGCTCCTGGGGTCCTGCCTCGCCCCAGAAATGGTTGACTCGCGGATCATTCATCCATTTGTGCAGATACTCGGGGTCGCACATTCCTGGATTTAGCGTGACCAGGTTGGAGGCCGGTGAGTCGCTGACGGAAAGCTGCGATATCCGCTTTGTTGACGAAGGCCCTCGATGTCGAAGTGGCTTGTTGGATATGGAAGCGACGCGGAAAGAAAGGTACTGGCCTACACTGGGGATAAACCGCGTATATAGTACCTCACCCTGCCGCGGTGGCTTTGGACGTAGCGGATGTCGCACATTGTTCGTGAAAACATACTGTGCAGGTGGAGGTGGGTAGTATGTAGGCAAATGGGATGCGGAATGGAAAGGTCCTGGTGCGGTTGGTGACCAGAGCCCTTGAGATACCTGCTCGTTCTGTGAATCCCTCTGAGCGTCCCCGCCCCGAACGGGAGAGCTGGGTCGCGAGGTGTAGGGCGATCCTGACGGGAATGGACTTTGCGACATGGGCGACAAAGTGAAAAGGTAGATGCGCGGATCCAGCTGCCAGAACGATCTCCGGCTCACAAACATGTTGGTCCACCCTTCACTGCTCGTTTCGCTCTGGTCAACGCCTACACTGGACTCTTCGGTAGCGATCAAGCCCATCCGCTCCAGCTTGGGTAACACCACTTTTCCCTTGAAGATGCCCTCCCGGTCGATTGAGATCCGCCACTCTCCCTTTGGTTTTCCTGCATCTGCCGTGTTCTTGGATACCGAGTTGGTCACCTGCAGTTCTGGCTCCGGCTGGTGGAAGTACCAATATAAAGTCGCCCAGAGCATCATGGCGATCTGCCTCGTGGGTGAGGTCGCAGGTTTGAAGTCATTGCTCGATGGGTTGGAGATGGAGCTTATGTAGAGGTGGTCATTGTGCAAGGTAGGCTTTTTGTATCTGTGGAAATGTGGTTTTCGTGGTACAACACCATCTTCATTTACACCGCGCTCAGCCGAATTATCGTCAAGATTCTCTTCATCGCCGTGATGCGCTTCAGAGCTGAGAACAATGGTCCAGCCGGGCGGAAACGGTGAGTTGTGATTGCTGAGATCGTTGCTTTTGAAGAAAAGGCCGCCGAAGACCGGAGATACGGTCAGGTTTTGCCCATTGGGGAGGTGCACTATTGCGCCCGGCATGGTGATGTTATGTTTTCAATGATGATGGCGGGGTAACCAACAGGTACCTGTAAATCTCGAGTAACTTAGCAGGTGTAGGGGTCGCGATGGATCATTCGAGTGTGCGCGCAAGTTGTCAGAGGTCAAGTTGTGATAATTTCTCAAGGTGGGTCACATGGGCCGATAATCCAAGATGACTGATCCGATGTTGGCTGGGAGAAATCAATCAAGACACGAGAAGATTTTTGGGGTTGGATAATCTTTCGAGCCTGGCCACCTGGTTACGCTTATTACTGGTTGGATGTTGCGGGGGCTCCAGCAAGAACCTCCAAACAGTCGCGACGGTATAAAATTCTTTGGCAAAATTTCCAATTCAATGCTGTTGTAGAATCTTCAATTGACACTTTCAGCTACCTATACCCAAGAGACGGTTCGATTATGATTGGTCACTCTCAATGTTAACTTATCGCAAACGACGAGACGCGGGGAGCTCTGCTGTTACGTTAAGCTCGGAAGCTCGGTCTTATGATTATGACGAAAGAATTAGTTAAGTTAGCGACCCGACCAGGGCCAGAGCTTCATATTGCTCAGCAACGCAACCTCCTCCCCGTTTACCCCAACTATACCCCCCCAATCCATCTCCAACAAACTCCCCTTCAAACCAATTCCTCACACATAGACACCCCTCGCAACCATGAACTCGACACTCCTCCGCACCAGCGCAGCCCGCTCGGCTCTCCGCGCCGCTGCCCCCAAGTCAAGCACTCGAGCCGGCCTCGCAGGCGCAACCTTCGTTCGCGGCAAAGCAACTCTGCCCGACCTTCCCTGTACATCCTCCCCCATCCTCAACCCCTCAAAAACACACCCTCTAACCCTTCCCTCTCCACAGATGACTACGGCGCGCTGGAACCCGCCATCAGCGGCAAGATCATGGAACTCCACCACAAAAACCACCACAACACGTACGTGACCTCCTACAACAACTTCAGCACGCAGATCGAGGAAGCCAAGGCCAAATCCGACATCGCGGCGCAGATCGCGCTGCAGCCGCTCATCAACTTCCACGGCGGCGGCCACATCAACCACTCGCTGTTCTGGGAGAACCTGGCGCCCACCAGCCAGGGCGGCGGGGAGCCCCCCTCGGGCAAGCTCGCGCAGGCCATCAACGAGAGCTACGGCTCCCTCGACGCCTTCAAGGACAGGTTCAACACGGCGCTGGCGGCCATCCAGGGTTCCGGTTGGGCGTGGTTGGTGCAGGATACCCAGACCGGAAGCGTGCAGATTAGGACGTACGCGAACCAGGATCCCGTCGTGGGTCAGTTCCGTCCCATTTTGGGCGTCGATGCATGGGAGCATGCGTACTAGTAAGTGTTCCTTTTGCTCCACAGTCTCTTCTTTTAGCTGCTTCGTGCAAGATTGTTTTGCGAGATGAAAGGAAAGAATGGTTACTAACTCGTACTCTCTCTCTTTTTCTAGCCTTCAATACCAGAACCGCAAGGCCGAGTACTTCAAGGCCATCTGGGACGTCATCAACTGGAAGGCTGCCGAGAAGCGCTTCAAGTAAACGAATCACACATAGAAGGATAGTTGATAATAGTTTGAATTAACGAGCGCTGTCCTTTGATCCGAACCTTGGCCACCCGCTTCGCAATCGTGCTTGTTAATCCGACATGACACTTTGTAGCATACTTGTATGTAGAAATTGATTTTTCTTTCCAGCAACCAAGGGTTATAAAAAAGAAGAATATGGAATATGAAGAAATCGTGACTTGCTTGCTTTCTGCTATGGAGAAGAAAAGGGGCATAACTAATGCAAGAATGCAAAATAATGCAAAAATGCTATGCTCAAAGCTCCCAAGAATCAACCCTCCCTTTCTACAAACGCCAATTCGAAAGCATCAAAATAATAAACAAAAAAAGAGCAAAAAATAAAACAAAAGCCCCCCACGCCCATCCAAACACCAATCGCTAATCACATCCCATCGATCCAACAAACGCCCTCAAAGCAATAATGCCATGACAAATAACTCAAATATTACAACCTCCTCAACCTCCTCCTAGGCAGCCCCGAGTCCGCACCTCCATTCCCAGCACCACCAACAACCCCCATTCCCGCCGGAATCCCCATCAAAACCGGAATCCCCTTCTTAGGCGTCGCGCCCGCAATCCCAACGATCCCTCGCTGCTGAGCGTGATTCTCCTTGCCGTCGCTAGTGGCCGACGAAGAAGACGGCGGTTGAGGCAACTTGACTTTCTTGGGAGACGCCAACCTGCTTTTCCGTGTCGCGGCTGCAGATTTAGCGGACTCGATGCCCACGGGTGCTATTTCGAGTGTTGGGAGTTTGGTTAAGGGTTGCTCGGGGGGTGGAGCGGGTGTTGTATCTGCGACGGGCATTTTCTTGGCTTTGCTGGTGGATTTTGGTTTCGTCTTGATCTTGGGTTTGGGGAGTCGCTGGGATGTGTTGGTGTCGTCTGTCGTCGCTTGTTGCTCCTTCTCTTCTTGAACTGCGTCGGGGAGTAGCGATGCAGGTGTTAGAAGACCTTTTCCTGGTGTCCCGTTGGAGGCTCCTAGACCCCTGACTCTGCGGACTTTCGGCGTCGAAGTCCCTGTTGATGCCGATTTCTTTTCTCTGGGGGCTACTTTGGGGGTCTTCGGTTTGGCTTTGGTCATGGCAGGATCGGGTAAACTGAGCTCGTCGGGCGTCGCCAGAGATTCTGCTTCCGCAAGCATGTTAGCTATGGTATCAGTGCCTTCTTGATAGTATGCTAGCTGTTCATCCCAGCGCACATACTTCTTTCCCGGCACTGGAACCACATTTGCTAACGACTCAGCCGTGTCGTCATCCGATGCCCGCCGCGAGGCATCTTTGGAGAGCTTCAGTAGGCGAATGCTAACAGCGAAGGCGCCTTGCTTGTTCTTACGCGTGTTTGCGCGCGTCAGCTGGCTCAACTCCTGCGCGTCAGACTTCTTAAGTACTACAGGTTCCCCACCATCCGCGCGACGTACGGCAATTTTCGATGGACCGACGGGCAGAGCTGAAGCTGGGGCTGGAAGACGAGACTTGCGAGTGCGGGAAGATCGTCGAGAGGCTTTTGTCACTGTGTCGTCGATAGTTTCCGTGTTTACTTGTTCCTCCGTGGGTGACAGAGGAGGCTGATCCATGCTCAGAGTCAGGGTCTGGGAAAGGTCAAGCGTGGCCTCATTATCGTATTTTGAGGGTGAGTTAGGGTCTTTGTCCTCCAAGACTTTACGAGGAGAAGCCAGAGCGTGACGCACAACGTCAGAATCACGCCGGTTTTGTAGGGATTCGCGTCGAGAGATAGTGGCTGCCTTGTTTGCCTTGCTAGCTGCTGCACGGGAGAGAAAGTCCTTGAGCATGGCTGTGTCGTCGTCAAGGGCCATCGTCATCGTATCTTCGGGACCATGTTCAATTGGAGGTGGAGAAGGAGACCGTAATTTTCGCGGAGTGTGTTCCCTCGAAGGCGTTATTGTAGGACCAAGTGTAAGTCCGTCTGCAATGTCGTTTACGATGGTTGGCTTTGCAGAAGAGTCAGATATATCATTCTCAGACTCTTCTTGTGTTAACTCCACGGAAACATCAATCTCCATCTTCTCCTCTGGAACGCTTATAGGCTCCAGGTGGTCATGCGTAATGGGGGTAGGTGCTGATGGCTGATCTGGTTGCTCAGTTGCCATATCCCGCTGGATGTGCAGTTGAAGAGATGCTTCCGTGAACTCCTCCTCCTCCTCTCGTGGAGTCTTGGTCACTTGGGTAGCCAATCCTTCTTCATCTTGGGCAGATATTGAAGCCATTTCAGATTCAGACTCGTCCTCATCTTCTTGTTCTGATAAATCTTCCACATCCATCTGTTCTTGGTTGCTCACTTCTGCGGGTAATGATGGGTAGGATACTTCAGGGATTTCAGCCAGGCTTTCCGTTATTTCTTGTTCCTTAGGCATGTCCATCAGCTCTGGCTTTGACATTGGCTGTTCTGCAGAATCTCCCTCTGGGCTATGATCCGCGGGAATATCTGCATCGGTAAGAGCACCGTCAACATTCTCCTCCTCCTGAGATTCTGTCACTAAAGGCGCGTCTTCTGGAACTTCAGTCGCGTCGATTTCCATGTCTACTGACTGCGGCAATTCTGGGTACGCGACATCTTCAAGTGAGTGGTGCAGATTGGACAAAGGTGCGCTCTTGACAGGAGAGCGGAAGAAATTCACCAGGGTGGCTTCTTGTTCAGCTTCTTTTTCAGCCTCCGGCTTCTCCGGCTTCTCCAGCGGCGCAGTGTCGTCCACAACTGTTCTCTCCTGGTTATCTTGCACGGAGAACGTGAAAGTTGATCTCCTATCTTCATTTTCAGGGACTGTTGTGGGCTCGAATGTCAAATCTGCCGAGGCATCCATTTCGGAGAAGCTGTTGTTGCTAATATCGGCGTCTTCGCCAGCTTGGCACTCGTCGCTGCTGCTGTTCGCGTTCTCAATATCGTCCTCGGCGGGCTCAGTGCGCGCCGTTTTCTTCCCTAAGAAAATGTTAGGGACTACTTTGAAAATGGATGAATCGGGCTGCATACTTGGAAGCACACTCTTCCTGCGATCCCAACGGGTCGTTTTGAATGCGCTCTTCTTGAGCCCCTTCATTTTGCTCGATTTTTCTATTGCCTGAGGACTCATCCGCTGAAGCTTCTTCACGGGTCGAAACCGCGAATCGTGGTCATCATCGTGGTCGTCATCTACTGGCGCGACATTGGTAGCCCGCGATCTTGTGGTGTATCTGCGCCAGACCTTTTTTTGCTTCCCTCCCACCGTTGTTTTGGTTTCCTGTTTCCTCTCCCAGGCACGCGGGACTTTGGCTATGGGAAGAGCAGTCGGATCGAGAAATGAGGCATCGGCTTCGCTCCATGAGTGTTCGAAACCCGGCGCGGTGGTGTTGCGCGGTGAAGGTGTCATGGCGAGTATATTGTATTGCGTAGCTATATTATGTAGCAATGACGAGGAGGCATGAATTCGAATATAAAAAGGTACTGGCGATAACAAGAAAAGAAGTTTACTGCACACCGCCTTTTTGATGTTGTGTTGTGTGGTCGAATATGGGTCGGTTAGTAGCAGGTAGCAGCGATGGGTGATGGTGGCAGGCGACCAAAACAAACAGTCAACAAGAGAGGTCCACAAAGTACAGTCGCACTAGTCCCCTTTGGTATTTTTCGAAATCGCCGCCCGCAACCTTGCTACTCCAACCTCCGCATCGCAACATCCATCTCCATCTCTATCCCTCCGCCGCGATCCCACCTCGTCTCTATAAAGAACAGAAAGCCTTCGCACAGGTCAATTGTCGCAATGGTTCCCAAACCACAAAACATCGCCGCCCAGTCGGTCACGCACCGCCCGCTCCCGCCGCTTGGGAAACTGCGCGTTCGACGACCGAACAAGCCAGAAACCAATCCATGCCTGGGTGTCATGTCATCAGTCCTAGGTATGTAATCAGAGCGAAGCATGTAGAAATGCTTTATAGCAGGAGTCTCTAGGGTGTGCATCCTGGAGAGGAACTCTGCTGTACATGCAGTCTACATATTGCCGCAGATTAGAGGCATCAAAGATTCGCCGCTGACAGATGTATTGTAGGGTGCTGGGCGTCATCTGGTTACAGTGTTGCAGGCTGTGCACAGTTCGAAGCAAAATTACGGCAATGCATGGATGCACCAGTAAGTGATAAAACATCTGATTGCATGTATCGATAGGTATAGCTAACGGCCATGCAGCGCGACAAAAACCCCAAGAAGAACAACATCAACTACCATCTTTCGCGAATGTACCCGCACATCGTCGGTCCCCACAAGCGGAAATAGACCGTTCATTCTCGCTTTTTCCTACTCTTGTACATCAACTATGTATAACATACCGTACCATATAAACTCGACCAGATACTCCAGATGTTCGACATCCGACAGTCATACATGGGAGGAGTCGCTATTGCTATCGAGAATTCAAGGCGTTTTCAGTGTGGGAAATACCAGGCGTGTCTCTGCAACTACAAATATATCTTATTGTACTACATTGGGCCATTTGTTACGTTCACATCTGGAAATGCCCTTGCAGGGTGGCTGATAGAACAGGCCAATACAGAAGTCTGCGACTATTCGACCGCTTCTGAAACACTTTGATATTGGATGAAGCCGCAACCATGAGACATGAGCTACTCGGCCTTGCTACACACTATTGCACAAGGGCCTATTACCAATGAAGGGGCGGCGTGTCTGTAGTCATTCGAGGGATTCTTCACTAAGACTGACTGTCAGAAGGAAAACAAACCACTCTCTGGGCCCTGTTGGTGCTGCGCAATGGCATGAGCGTCCGCGCCCCGCCACATCGCAAGCATCGCTCTTCACTCTTCACTCTTAGGGCTAGTGCTGATCCGAAAGCTCCCTTCCGCGCGTGTGTCATTTTTCGCCCGTCACCACCAGCCACCACCGCCCTTGAAGAAGCAAAAGCAACTCATCTATCCGGCCGAAGCAGAATAGCGATCTGATCTTGCACGTTTGAGATGTCTGAGAGGATCACGATGTATCTTCCAACCCACACATCTATATTTATATTTGGAGCATGAAGAGATCAGTCCTGACTGGCTGAATATGCTTTTCCTAATGCGCGCAGCCCCCACCTCAAGACCATACACATCACCGAACCCACCACCACCACATCCTCGCATGCCGCCTTACCATTCGGTATCTAACGAGCGCGTGGCTTCCTGGGGTGGGAGGATTAGGCTAACCAAGGCATGCTTTCTTCCAATTCGCCGCTCGAAGCCCGTGGATGCGGTCAGCTCCTACGCTTACCCCAGTGCGGTTGTTTTACGGTGCAGGCTTACGTGCATGACTCTTGGCTCACCACAGCAGCACGAGTGTTTACCATTCGATCGACCGGGTAGCTATAAGCCAGCTCCCCGACGCCTTGGGTGCGACAGACGTCAACCGTCGTTACGTTCAGCCTTTGAGCCGCTTAGCCCTCCCACCATAAGAGCTTCGCGTGCCCTTGCTGGCTTCCGTCCTACATAGCCGATCGCTCGCATTTGCACTTCGTCACAGCAGCAGGAGCGAGTCATTGTTTACTCTACGATATGCTATGCTAAAACGACTTCGAACGTTCCACAGCACGTGAACGGTCTCGATGTTGATACACGCTTTCTGCGCTGTAATAGCGCCAGCTTTCGCTTCTGCAGCAGCCTACCCGTGGGCATTACCAGAACCGACACTTGCTATTCCGGCTGTCGATGGCTGGAGTCCAGCACCAACAGCAGCCCCGAAAGTGGGTGGTTTCGAGCTCTTTCCACGTGCGGAGGGCGATACGGTTTGCGGTTTCATTAGCGGCCTTTCCAGTGAGTATGCACTCTTGTTTTGCATCAGTTCTGGATTTGTTCACTGACTATTCGTAGCATCGTCTCTAACGTGTCCCCCGGGGAAAAGCTCCATATGCGCGACGAACACATACTTCGGAGTACACGGCTGCTGTGACCCCGGCAACATAGAGAACTGTGATATTCCTACGACATGTGTCCCTAGTAGTCTGATGCCAGCCAGCTGCTCCGATGCCAAATGCTCGAGCAACGCTTTGGTCAAAAAGTGTACTGCTACCGAAGCACCAGAGTGTTTTGTATGGAATTTTGTTTACTCTACCGCAAGAACGACGACAATGACCGAGTGGGGATGTGCCGCAAAGCATGGCACTGCCATCGTCGAGCGGAGTTGGAGTAGCTCCTCCTCCAAAAGCTCCAGCTCAACACGAACCACTAGCTCCACTGCTTCCAGCTCCACCGAACCCTCACCAACAACCCTCGCACAATCCCAAGCTCCTTCCAAACCTAACAACACGGCAGCGATCGTCGGAGGCACAGTCGGCGGCCTCGTTGTCGTTGGTGCTGTCGCCTCCTTCATCGTATACCTCCTTTACAGAGACCGACGTCTCAAGCGCGAAGCCGCTGCGCATCAAAGTTGGGTCTCTGGAACCACCGCCAATAACAACAACAATCCTGAAGGTGTCACCGAATTCAGCCCACACGGCTTTGTACCAGCGAACGCATGGGAAGCAGATGACAACAAAACATGGGGTGGGAGTCCAACAACTGTGCAGGTGATGGGTAGCCCTGTGATGGCAGAAACCGGAACTCATGGCAATGGCCACGCGACGTCGTTTGGTGTCGCGGAGGCACATGGACAGGCGGTTTACGAGGCCCCCGCTTGATCTTCTCAATTGCTCTAGTACTCTTATCTCATTTGTTTTATTCTAACGTTGTTTTAAAATAAATTCGTAATGTTTTGTTGTGGTCAGTCGGATATAGGGTTAAAACGGTCAAAAGGTGGGCAGGGAACTTCCACTCGTTCGGTATAAGGAGGGCATGTGAAGAAGGAAAATGGGAAAGATGATATCCAGGACGACGACAGTGAGCGTTAAAGCAAGGAAGGATGGTATATCTGTAGCACACTGGCACGGATTCTCTTACATCTCCCCCGGAAAGAAGCACACGAGCGAGAACGACAACGACGGCGATGAGGACGGTCACTACATCGAGTTTTTCCATCGGTAGCGACGATGACCCCCCCAGCAATCAATCATGGGTCTTGTATATAGGTGAGGAAATAAGCAAAGAAATATTTGATAAACCAAGTGAAGAAAAAACAAATGAAATACCACCATCTGCTGCATATTGGCGCGGAATCATACTTTTGCTTCTTTACTCGAACCACTTTCGTATTTTTCTCTCTCTGGAATGGATCGGGAATGGAAAAAATCATTTGTGACGTGGTTGATCCAGTAATCCCTCAACTCAATGTCAACCCCCATTTCGTGAGTCCTTGCGAGGGTGCTTGCTATGCGCATGCATATACATGCATCACATCATGTAAGAGGAAAGAACACTCGCACGCACAACAAATATGTAGTAACCACACAGCAAAAGTCAAAAGTGGGTAATAAAAAATCCTGTTTCTCTACCAAGATACTGTCCTTACATAATCTAATCATACATACAAAAAAGAATAATCCGAAAGATGGGTTTGGCTCATATAAGAGATAGATGAGGGTGTGCTGTGATGCCTTGTTTTGTGTGTGAATGACGACGACGACAAAGATGGGCTTTGCTTGCTTGCTTGCTGCTATGCTAATATGCAAATACCACCGCCGTCTGGAAACCAACCGCTAGGTATGATAGTGAAAAAGGAAAACGCCCAATTTCGCCCAGATCATTTTGAGATATTGCGCACGTGGGAGCAATTCTTGGTTTCTTTTTACTTTGATTAATTCACCTTCTTTTGTTGCTCCTTTCTTACCGCTACTCTACCTATCGTCCGTTTGTGCCGGCACTCCACCCTCGCTCGAGCCACGCACCGGCGGCTGTAATGAAGGCGGCATCGGGATTTCAGGGAGTTTGATCTGAGCATCCGACATCGCCACCATGCGCTCTGGAAGTTTCTCGCCCTTGATGACCTTGACGATTTCATCCTTGTCCAAGGTCTCGTACTGGACCAGTCCTTTAGCCAAGGCATCCAGTTCTGGTCGCTTCTCGAGCAGGAGCTTCTTGGCACTCTCTTTGGCCTCGTCGATTAAGCGCCGCACTTCGTTGTCAATGAGGCGTTTCGTCTCGGGTGAGACTTGTTCATAGTTAGATCGGAAGTCGACGTTGCCGAGAAGATCCGAGAAACCGAACGATGTGACCATCATGTATGCAAGGCGGGTTGCTTGTTCGATGTCGCCGGATACACCATCGCCGACGGAATCGGGACCGAAAGCGATCTCTTCCGCCATCTTACCGCCCATGGCGATTTGCAGTTGATATATGTATTGTTGGCGGGAACGGTGATGCTCCTCTTGTGGAAGGAAGTATGTGATACCGGCAGCTTGTCCACGGGGCAAGATGGTGGCCTTGTGCAGTTGGTTGAAACCTTTGGTGTAAAGCCCAACTAGAGTATGCCCGCCTTCATGGTATGCAGTCTGGAGCTTGTCGGCGAGGGGAACGAACCGACTCTTTCTCTCCGCACCCATAGATATCTTATCTTTTGCCCACTCAAGATCCAGCAGCGTAACGACCTTTTGTTGGCGCTTCGAGGCTTGAATTGCAGCCGTGTTCGCTAGGTTCTCAAGTTCAGCACCCGAGAAACCAGGAGTACCCCGGGCAATCGTAGAGAGGTCGACATCAGGTGAGATCCGTATCTTTTTCATGTGGTGCTTCAAGATGGCTAGACGACCGGTGACATCCGGTAGCTCAACCTGAACGTGTCGGTCAAAACGACCAGGTCGGAGCAAAGCTTTGTCGAGGATTTCCGGATGGTTAGTGGCGGCAATAAAGATTACACCGGTGGATTGATCGAAACCGTCAAGGTCATTCAGAAGCTGGTTCAAAGTCTGGCGGTGGTAATTGGCGTCGCGGGATTTACGCTTCCCACCAATAGCATCCAGTTCATCAATGAACACAATAGCAGGAGCCTTAGATCGAGCAGTGCTGAAGAGTTCGCGGACGCGCTTGGCACCAACTCCAACATATACTTCGTCAAACTCAGAGCCAGACATGTAGAAGAAAGGGACGCCCGCTTCGCCCGCGACGGCACGGGCTAGAAGGGTCTTTCCAGTACCGGGGGGTCCAATGAGAAGTACACCTTTCGGCAATCGGCCACCAAGTTTATTGTAACGATCCGGGTTCTTCAAGAAGTCGACGATATCAGTAAGCTCCTCCTTGGCTTCATCACAACCCTGCACATCGCTGAAACGGGTAGTCTGATGCTCCGGGCGGACCTCAGCAGATGTACCGCCACCGACCTTTTTCATAAAGCCACTGGTCTCAACGAACAAGGAGACGAGGATCATAGCAAAGTATACGCAAACA
Source organism: Periconia macrospinosa (assembly GCA_003073855.1). Taxonomy (NCBI): domain Eukaryota; kingdom Fungi; phylum Ascomycota; class Dothideomycetes; order Pleosporales; family Periconiaceae; genus Periconia; species Periconia macrospinosa. The sequence continues at coordinate 43,774 of KZ805401.1, forward strand.
GCCAGACCAGCAATCCAACGAACCCACTTGAAGATTGTGGATCCGAGAGACTCCTCGACAACAACGTATAATGGATCAGACTTTGCACCGTTGCCAGACTTGAGCTTGCCAATCGCGCCACCGCCAGCACGGGCGCCGATGGCTTGTCCCACAGCTTGAAGGTTCTGATTGGGATTTCCGCCCGCATCTTGCCCAGCAACATCTGATTGACCCGTCTTCTCCAACGCCTGGCGGTAAGCAGCCTCCACGATTACGTTGGATGCGAACCTGCCAGTCTTATGCCTGTCTACAATTATCTGTGGAAGTTTCGCCTTGAGTAGTGCATTATAGAAGTTCGCCTGGTGCATTGCGCTGTTGGGGTAGTTGTTGGCATCTCGCTCGTAGCGGGCGAGTTGGTTGTGGGAGGGGCCGCCGAACAAGAATCGTCGCTGTGCAAGTCCCAACCCTACATTTCCTGGTTTGGGGAAAGGACGCGCAATGGAGGTGGAATCGAAGCGGGAGGAGGTGGAATATTGCCTACCGACGCACGTGGCGAACAGCGTATTCGAAGCAAAGGGGTTACAGAGCCGCAGCGCATTCCGTGGTACTGGAAGTTGTTAGTCAGTGTATTGTAGCGCCATGGAGTTTGATCACGAACCTGCGAACGGCGAGCCTCTAGGAATACCATGTACTATTCGGGGAGCGCTTGAAGATGGTGCTTGACGCATTAATGATATGACATTCTGATCACTAGTCAGTACACGCATGAGTGTGTGGCCTCGCGGCATCGGAGGACGTGGCGGCAAGACCGGCCAGAGTTGGAGGACTCACTTGGACAGCGACAGGAGCCTGGGAAGCCATATTGACCGTTGTTGCGGCAAACGCCGCTTGTGTGAACTGAGCAACCCAAATCAGAGAAAGAGAGATGGTAGGCGCATCAGTATATGTATGAACTTAAAGATGGCGCGCCTTCATGAGGTCTCCAGAAGCAGATGGGGCTTCATAGAAGCCGCCGTAGATCGCGGCTTGGCATTTACACACATCACGTGAGCAGGCATGCACCTCGCTCAACCATGCACCTCCAGTTCTGAGCCATGACACTCAAAGGTAAGAGCTAGTGACTGGAGATAATTTTGTAGTCGGATCATGATTTATCATGATATATATTATTTTGTCTCCGATTACAAAACCTACGCGTCCTATGTACACACAACGGACTACATGTAATTTTGATTGAGAACTACATATAGGTACATATGTACTGTAGATGTCTCGTTCTCATATCGATAATTGGAGCGTTCAAGATATCGGCGCAGGAGTGTACACTCCTATGTACACGTAAACAGCACATGTTGCCAGTGAGCACTCACGAGATTCCCATTCTGAAAAGTCAACATCTGTATGCTAGCATCTGTCGTTGCTTGCTAGAATGAACCCGGATCGATTCCACGATCATGGAAAACATAGTGTGTCGCATGCTACAAAGGTACTCTAAGCCGCTACCGTACTGCACTCAGGTCCGCAAGGCCTCGGATAGAGGGGCCAACCCCGCTCAAAGCTATGCCTTCGATTGTCTTGCCTGGAGCTTTAAAGCTATCTAAGCGCAATCCACACGCCAGTCGTCTAGATAAATCAAGAGACTTCTATGAAGCAGAATCAACATGGCATCTCCTAAGTGGCAAGCACTATCCCGTTATACAGCATGCGATGTACGCTGCGCTCATACCTCCAGTCATACTCTTTACTAAATCATGAAGTAGATCGCAGATGCGCTTCTAAAGCTCGGAGTCCCGGGAGCTGGATACCTACCCCGTATAGGTGAGCATCTACAAATGCGATCCACGACTACAGAAAAGTGCACTGGTAATAACGTCTCCCGCCAGTAAGAAGTACCAGAGTAGCGCCTGAAAAGGTCATCGCGCCAGCATCTACTTTTCTCATGGCACCCAAAGCCACGCCATCGTTCCCCAGCTCAACCCCATTGCCAGACAACTTCCCAAAGTCCAACCTTGCCGACGCAGGCCCTTACGCAGACCACACAGAGCCCAATACAATTGTCGTCATTAGCCAACCGAAGGGACAGGACTGTGCGGTGGTCGGAGGGATAATGGCAGCGCGCATGAAACAATTAGGTGCACTAGGGGTCCTTGTAGATGGGCAAATCCGGGATTTGGAGGATTTAGGGAAGACAGGCTTGCACGTCTGGTCTCGAGGGACCTCAATCATCGGTGCTGGAGCGCAAACTAAATTCCACGCGAAGAATGTGCCGATTCAAGTGGAAAATACCATAGTGGAACCTGGCGATATCATCATGATGGATCCGGCGGAGAATGGGGCTGTTGCTATTCCAAAGGGGAAGCTGGATGAGATTCTGGAGTTGCTGCCGAAGATAGTGGCAGCGGACGAAAAAGTGCTCGAGGACGTAAAGCAAGGCGTGCCTGTTGCAGAAGCATTCAAGCGACACAGATCATAACCGTGATTACAGTGATCATAGTGTAGAATTAATAAGTTCCACAACATAATAACTATCATGAAATACAACCTTCTCTTAACCGGCAATGCAAAGCGCGGATGAACCAGTGAGGACGAAGCTATTTTCTATGACGCTGACTAAGCTCTACCCAAATTCCTCGATCCCCGTTCCAACCTCACAAGCTTCAGACCCTCCAACATCAACCCACTACCACACCACCACCCCGTCCTGAAATCGGCCAATTGACACTCCTTCGTCATAATGGGACTTACCGACTTCATCACCGATGTCTGGGAGACTTTCTCGCACCCCTCGCCCGACGCCGAGGCTCCACCACAAGGCGGTACCTCGGACGACTCACCTGCTTCCGGCACTGACGAGGAGTCCGACGAGGAGGCCGAGGTGAACAAGGCGGATGCTAAGAAGACCGACGATGACAGCGACGAGCAGGGATACAAGCCCAGTGACGATGGTGAGGAGGAGGAAGAGGAGGAGGAGGAAGAGGAAGAGGAAGAATTGGTCGATCCCAAGGAGACATTCGAGAAGGGTGAGTGAGCATTTCATCAGCTTCCGTTGGAATTGAATGTTACTATCATCAGAGCGAGATGATATCTTCAGCAGAGTTGATGGGCTTAGTCACGCAATTGCGTTTTGCAGTAGCTTCAGAGCGCTCCGCGGCGATCAAGAACTGTACTAACAACATCATTTAGAATGCGAGAGCTCCGCGCAGTGTGCACCAGCTAAGCATCACTACGATGAGTGCGTCGAGCGCGTGACAGGTCAGATCGAAAACGAGGGTAAGGCAAAGGAGGACTGCGTTGAAGAATGTAAGCTGCCCATTTGTTGCACTCTCGCCCAGGTCACTCTAACAAATCCTTAGTCTTCCACCTTGCTCACTGCGCAACTCAATGTGCCGCCCCCAAGCTCTTCGCTGCCCTCAAGTAAACCTTCTTTCTCCTCTCGAACTATCTCGCGAACAAACCACACGATCCGCGGTGGAGGAGATGGATTTGGTCACACGACATTTGCACGCAATAACGGACAATTGTAAATACCACCGAAGACCTGTTTAGAATATCATGTATTATTCTCGCCCAATCAGCTTCTACATGCATTGTGATCATGACAAGACCCCAGTGCTATAGTTAGGGAACATTCGCACAGTTCATGGCATTAGAATTACGGACCAACGAGTTCTCTCACAGCCACGTCCAACGTCTGGTATCTTCGCACATATACAAATAAAACCACGAAAGATTGCACAACGTCGGAAAGAAACTTACTCCTGCGGACGCACGCCCTCACCCTCTATACTGCGTTCATCTACCTCCAATCGCCCCTGTCCATGTGCCAACCCTAACCGCTTTACACCCAGTACTAACGGAAATGGGGCCGCGACCATAGCAATTACCCCCTGGAACACCAAGGCATTGTACATGTTCCCGGGTGGCCTACTACTTCCACCCTGTCCTCTCCCCATCTCTCTAACACGCTCGAGGTTCACCTCGCGCTGGTCCTTCAAAGCATTCATAATCACAATGAACACACCACCAAGCAACTGACCCAGAGCCCACGTAATAGTAGATCCTACCTCAGGGCTAGCTGGAAACGTAATCTCAACCAAATATTCCAGTGCAACTGGTAGCACAGAGAACGACGCGGCGCCTATAATAGCGCTGAGCACATACGGAGCCGCGAGCCCGCGCGTCTGCGGTGCCCAGATCAAGCACAGATAGGCAATGGACGTGATTGTACACAGCACTTTGATACCTGTAAGGTACGAGTGCGTGCGGTCAAACACCGGACTCATAACGGCAGCAGAAACAAGACCCACGACAATGAGCACCGCGCCACAGATGCCTGCCTCGTCTTCGGTGAAACCGTACGGGTACAGGATCTGATTGACCAGCGAGGAGTACGCGTTGAAGAGGCCAACGTACGTGGCGAACGTTATGCCGACGATCCAGGCAGGTAGTGAGCGCGAAATCGTGCGGAGAGAGGGGATGACGGCGGTTTTGGGGATGCTAGCTGAGGCGGATGGGGGTGTGGGTGGGAGGCGAGGGATGAAGAGGGAAGGAATAGCTGCGACAGTAGCAATTATGGAGATGTAGAGTACCATGTCTGTTATGGAGCCAAGGAAAGGGTTGATGAGTTGGGCGAGCTATTTGAACATTCAAAGTTAGTTTATCAGGTGAGAACTTTGAATATATGGTACGCTAAGGGGGGGGGGGGAAGACTTACAGCTCCACCAAAAGGATTCGCGAGCGACGATATCGCCGTCGCACCTACTCTCCCTCGCTCCGTGAACCACAAATCAGAATACCGCGTCGGCGCTGCTAAGACGAATGGCTGCGCCAATCCAGTGATTACCTGTCCGAACATGACGACGCCGAAGTGGCCGCCGGATGCTTTCGTTCCTGCATACCGGATCCAATTGCCTATCAGGAGGAGGACGGATGCGGCCAGGATGGATTCTTTGGGGTTACGGTTTAATGTCCATATGACGACCCTTTATCAGGATCATAAGTTAGAGGGCTTATCGATATTACGAACACAGCGAAGGGAGACTCACGGTGTCATCACAACGAACGAGAACAAAAACCCCGTGCTCAACCAGTTGATCGCGGTTTCACTGACGTCGAAATAGGCGGCTGCTGTCGTTGAAACGGGTGCGAAAGTCAACCACTAGAAGTGTTTTGACGGGTCAGTTCATGCTTCCTTTTCTTGCACGCATGGTATTCGCCCCTTCCCATCTTTCAACGGCTCTCTCCATGCACAGCCAGCTATGTGGAGGGGAACAAACTCACATCCCAAGAAATAACAATGTTCAGAAGCACCAGCTGCGCGAGCCCGAACCACCGCCGTTTGTACACCTTGTAATGCGTATGATGATGTCCATGGCTCCTCATACTGTTCTTCCTTCTCAAAACCCACCATCTTGTATCCCGCGTAGAGCCGGTCGCATCTTGATGTTGTGCAGCGGCAGCAGCAGCACCATCCTCAGTCTCGCCGGAGCCATGACCTTCTCCAACGTGTTGGGGCCCTGATGAGGGACCGTCGACCGTGCGCTGTGCATGCTCTGGCTCGATTGCGTCTTCTTTGTACTTCACGCCGTCCTTGCTGGTATTGCTCGTCTCGCTGTCGCGATGCGATTCGACCTCCATTGGGCTCTGATGACGCCAGTCCGTCCAGGGTATATGTTGCGCCCGCTGATATTATACCATGTACCACGAACCAACAACGATTCGAATGCGCTGCGTTCTAGGAACAGATGTACCTGCGTCGTCCTAGCATAAGAGCGCCCGCAGCTCTGTAGTTATGTCCCAATCCTGTACGCTGATAACAGACCGAACGGGATGTACGCTCCAACCCTCTCCCATGTACGTCGTAACTCGGCTAGACGCGACCGCGCTCGTTCACTGGACAGAGGGATAGATTACGATATCGCAACACGGACCAATTCCTTAAAAGGGGTGAAATGCGGGGAAGTGTGTGTCCCGAATTGGTGCAACGAGCGAGATAGCGGATGGTGATCACCTCGGATGTAAAACAATCGACTTGTGAACGTGAAATTTGGTCGGCGATGGGTAGGTAGTCATTGGAAGATGGCTTACGTGAATATTGGGTGAGATATTTGTTTCAATGTTGTTTGTTGTTCGGCATTGGAAACGTCGTGCTAAACTACATAGACTTAGTGGGCGCCATGGCAATAAGGCTCAAGCTTGCAAAGCCGGAATCCGCCTTCATCACCATAAACTACGGAAATCCTTTGTATGTTATTGTGGATACGTAGGATGGGAAGATTATTGAACCCACTCCATAAGTTATAGACCCAATCATGAAGCGAGGTCAAGCGTAGCGTGCTCGTAGTATTAATGGAGCGGGACCTTCCGTATGGTACGCATTAGCATTGTAGATCTCCCTTCCACGCAATCTGAGCGATATTTCACGGAAACAGGCATTTGATGGATAGTTTAGGTTAGGATACTCGAAGTGTTTTGTAGGATTCAAGTTAATTAATCGGGTTCTGCTCTTTATCGCAGTTAACCGAGATGCTAAGTGGATCTCCAACCTCACTTCAACAAATCCAGAGATGACTGTGTGCGCTTTCCAGGATGTTTTCAGGTAAGACCTAATTAAAGTGGGTTCCGCTATTAGGAATGTCATTTCTCATTACTTAATGTAGTCGCTCTCGAGAAGAATCGGAACTCGGCCTCTCTCGCACGTAAAAGATCAATAACTTTCGAGGGCATCGTGAGAAACACGTTCAAAAATTCACTCAATTTCCACTGACTCTTAAGCTATATACAAAGGTAACGAGCGAAACAAAGGACGTGTAAACCAAGCAAGGTCTAACATGGCTACATAAGAAGAGAAGAAAGAGTCTAGTCCGCTTCAAGCAAATGGGACAGTATTGTCCAAGTCTCAAAACTGACAACGGGCTCAAGTGCTATGAGTTGTCTTACCCGACGGCCATCATGTACGACCGCATTCTATCTCATGTCAGAAACAACGCAACTCCAATGCCGAAGGTAGCACTTACTATTTAGTTTGGACGTAGATCTCAGAGCTACCACTGCTCTGGTAACCTTCCGTGGCAACAATCTGGTAGTAGTGGGTACCAAGCCTCATGCCGTGGCTAGCCCACGCGTTGAAGTGGTTCTGCATGTTCACGCTACCGCCGACACGCTTCGCCGTGCGGACAGACCAATACTGCTGAAAGGTCCTAGTACCATCAATGGAGGGCTGGTTGTAACGGGTGGACAGGGCGACCCTGTAGGTTCCGCCGTCGGAGTTGAATTGACCCTTGACTGAAGCCTGACTGCTAGGGTCATAGGTGCCAAAAGATTCGATCACGTAGTCTGTAAGGTCAATCAGTCAGAGTTGAAGAGAAGGGTTTTGAATAGCTGTGGAATGTCCAAGCAGTCCACGGCGCATGGTATCGCAGTGAGTACAGGGGATATACATACACTCAACAAGGGGGTTGCGAGTCCAACCGTAAACAGCAAGGTAGCCGTTACCTTGAGGGCTGAAAGATCCACCGTAGTTGATGGTTCTTAAGAAGGAGTTAGCAGTGCGGATAAGATATTGCAAAAAGAGTGGGGGTTCTTTACCGGCCAGTTCCAGGGTTCCATCCTTTTCCACCAACGAAGTTGCCAGTGTTGCGCCAGGTGACGGAGTATTTGCTGCCCTCACCCATGGTGTAGACAGCAGAACCACCGCCATCCGACCACCAAGAGTAGAAGTAGCCGTTGTGTTGACCCTCACCGTTGGGGGTGTTCTGGCGCTTTGCCAAAGACACGGTCGCGTTGCCATCGTCACGCTCGGTAAGGAAGTCAAAGGGAGCAGCCAACACGCCAGTGACGGCCGTCAAGGCAAGAGCAAGAGCTTTGAAGGAAACCATTTTGGATCTCGAGGTGAGTTGTCGGTGTTGATGGAGCTGGACCTGGAGGTGGTGATCTTGAAATTCAGCGACCAACCTCGACCTTCTATACTTCCCGTCTTCTCCTAGTTGAGCCTGAATAACAGGAAAATTTAATCTAAATTGTAGCACCAAACCGATTTTGCGATGATGTGCAATTTCGCCATGTTTCCGTCAAGGCGAAGCTAGCCAAGGAGGTTGCTCAGTATTTCCACCATACCTACTTCACCACGCGAGGCTTGTGGGGACGGAGATTTCGTCACTCGGCTCGGGGTGCAAGGCCCAGTGGGGATACAACCACCGGTTATCGGGAAATGATCTTCTTCCACCTATTGTGAAAAGTGGCTATGTTTGAAGATATCTAGACGCTTTCAGGTTTTGCATAGGAGTGAATGCACGTGACTGGCTCCCAGAGTAGCTAGCGTGTATGATGCCCAGTCTGCTGCCCAGACTACTAACCCGATTTACGACTTCTAGATTCTATTTCCCAAAGCTTGTCTTGGGAATAACCGGGTCGATGATAGCACGAGCGTTCTGAACCGTCCAAATTCATCTCTTTTTCCGTCCAGATATCTCGAGTGGTGGTGATAAGCGGCATCCTCTTTCCGAAATTTGGAATTTTCTTCAGGGAAAAAAGGCAGACTGCATCGGGAAAAGGACGGTGAAATTGGAGAGTGCATGTTGTGCTGATGAAGCAATACGGTTTCTTCGTGTCGCCGTGGTGTACGAATTGTGCCCAACCCGCATTTTCCAAGAGTCAAGACGGGCACGGCATCGGTAAATATTACACAAGAGAGGTCACCGGATAGGCCTCCCCTGAGTATCCGCGGGGAATATAACGCAGCATTTTTGTCCACGTTTTCTGGGCGAAGGTCTTCGCAGGCCAATTAATTTCCGAAGCAGAATTTGTTCTAGTTACCATGCGGTACCTATGTACCCCGGGCTACATATGTAAAGAGCACATAAGTTCACAACTAGGCATAAATCGCATCGTCTTATGTATTGCAGTGGAGGGTGTTTACAGAATTAACCTTAAGGAAATGCTGTAGTGTTGCAGCCTGAAAACCTCAGCCTCTTTTCTATTTTTATGGCTTATCTATATTGCCCTGTATATTAACGAGCACATTGCTGTTGTTCTGCGCTCGCTTCAATGCTGCCTTCTGCTCTGTAAAGTGTCGCTTGGCGCAAAGTGTAAGCTAATCGGAATAGGAAGTCGATGTAGGCTCCGGATGCCTACAACATACAAAGGTTACAGTAATCGAGAATGACCCTTGTGCCAAAGAATTTAGACCGGCAGAATAGGTTGCCTAGATGGGTAATCTGCTCGGTTGGTCGTATCTTTTCGGTCAAAAGCTCTCATTGATCCCTCTTAGATCAATGCCAAAACACCATGTACCAAGCTTCTTACCGGCATCACCCCACAGGCTTAGAGAGCCCAGTTCTCTTTCGTTTCCCCACGCATCTGAAAAACCCTTTTATCCAAATTAAACAAAGCTAGATGTGTCGATACGTCATATCTTTAAACGGTTTCTCGTGGCCATGATCGGAGGATCGCTGGGTTTGCAGCAATGGCTAGATCAGCTACCCTGCGTGGCTTCTTCACCCTTGGATGAATCTTCGAGTATTCTTTAGCCCATCAACCCTTGATATTTTTTTATCTAATCTTCTCTAAGAATAGCTTGTTCAGTAATTACAAACCTCCAAAGTCTATCCTGACATAGACCAACTCACTGAACTGATACGAAGCAGCCGTCTACATCCAAACACCTCCCGCGGGATTTTTGCCCAGCTTCGATACCATCATATCTCAAGAATGATTTGAAATCACTACACAGTAGTCCTCTCGCTCTAAATTTTTGTTTCTTTGTTGTGTTGGTGTTGTCGACTCACACCCATCCAATCAATCCATTGTTTCACGACATCTTGCGACAATACGACCTTCACCAGCGCACTGTCACAACGTTATTCTGCCACCAATTCAATCAATGAGATATTAACACGTATTATTATATTAAAAGTTTTTCGGTGATGATCGGGATGCTCTTCCATCACTATGTTTATGTTTCCTCTAGCACCAATGTTTGTTTTGTAAGGCAGCACATCACCTGAAGGCATTCCTTTCCGCCCAGCAATTGACATGTGTATCCAAGCATCAACAGCAGCATTCTCTTTCGTGTTTACAAGAGATGGTATCATTTGTGCGCGAACTATAAAACGACTAACATCTAGCAATCAGGCCTTTTCTGATGTCGTGGTTGCTCCATCTAGTGATTTGCCCAAATTTCTCTCCACCACGACATTGCTGCACCGCTCAACGAAGATATGTCATAGTTCGTGTATTAAACTTTCAACCTCCCGTTTCTGTTCTATGTGCGCATGGCCGAGTAACGCGATCGCGAACCCGAGACAGTTCCCGCACACAAAAAATAACCAATGTTCCAATCTCACGCACTATTCATTGTCAACAGAATTCGAAAACAACGATTCGGTATGAGAAATGGACCTTTTAGTCACCAAGCTAAACCTCCAACTTCTCCCTGCCATATTCCGAGCTAAGAAACAAAGAAACAAACAAAACAAACCTCAGTTTCTCGTCGACTATGTCTCAGATTTGCCAATGGCAATCGCAGATCACGCTCCGCCCAAGAATAACAAACCGACGCCGAAGCCTAAGCTTTTTTCCAAAGTTGCCTGTTCGCACGTGAAGCAGACTACAATAGTGGGCTGTATGATGGGAAGGCGTGTATATAAACGTGCTTGATCCTCTGTCCTCGTTTTGTTCACCAGACAGTAACAGGTCTGCTCTCCAGCTTCACTTCCCCCAATCCAAGTCACCACCACTACAACCGCCAATTTCAAAATCTTTCTCATCTTCCGAACATCAAACATATCCATATATCTCTTTAATTCCCTTACTTCATTAACAACCAAAACCAACCGCAGCCACAAACCTCCACAAACCTCCATACATTTTCTTAAAATTCCAAACTCATCAACTCCAAAACAATAACAACGATGTACCTCCCAAATTTCACCACCCTAACCCTCTTCGCCATCACCTTCACAACCCTCACAATATCAACAGCCATTCCAACCATCCAATCCCGCAATGAAGAGGGCTTTGCAACAACGCTCGCACTCCCCGAAGACACAATCCAAAATCTTCCCCCGACAGATACCCGCATCGAATCCCGCGGGTTACTCTTAGCACTCATAGGACTCATAAAAGGCGCAAAAGCTGCAAAAGCTGCAAAAGCTGCACAAGCTGCACAAGCTGCACAAGCCGCTGCTGCTGCGGGCAAAGGGGGTGCTGCTGCCGGTGCTGCCGGTGCTGCCGGTGCTGCCGGTGCTGCTGGTGCTGCTGGTGCTGCTGGCGCCGCTGGTGCTGGCAAAGGAGGTGCTGCTGGTGCTGCTGGCGCTGCTGGTGCTGGCAAAGGAGGTGCTGCTGGTGCTGCTGGCGCTACCGGTGCTGGAAAAGGAGGTGCTGCTGGCGTTGCTGGTGCTGGAAAAGGAGGTGCTGCTGGTACTGCTGGTACTGCTGGTGCTGCTGGCGCTGCTGGTGCTGGAAAAGGAGGTGCTGCCGGTACTGCTGGTGCTGCTGGCGCCGCTGGTGCTGGAAAAGCGGGTGCTGGTGCTACAGGGTACGTTTTTTCTTCCCTCCTCCTCCCTTCCTATCTATACTTCTGATCTATCTTACTATTTCCCTCCTAAGAGACAATCGGCTAATGTGCATGCTCCTACAGCGGGGCCTAGATACATATTCGAGGTGGCTGGTCAGCCGGTGCTGCTATTGATCCGGAGAAGCAAGCTCCCGACACAGACAATGCTCAAGATGTGTACGCGAAGCCAAAGTTGGATAATAGACAGGTGTTTTAGGGTTTTAACGACGATGAGAGAAATGAAAAGGGAAGAAACGGAGGGTTTAGGATGTTTGGGCGCTTTTTTCTTCTTTTTCCCGCTTCTGCTTCACTGTGTGAGAGGCCTTTGTAATTATTAGCTTATTCTTAATTATTTTAGATGATTATAATTATGGTCACATACGGCCATAGGACCATGAAAACATATCTTTTTCTCTGCATCGCCATTTTTCGTGAGGCTATAATTACTTATTCTGCAAAATAGTCTCCAGTCTTTGCGAATGTGCAGATGGGGGGTTCTTTCTCCGATCCATTCCAAATACCTCACGCACCGCCGTGGATCTAGCGCGCTTTTGACCTTACAACACCTTTTTTCCAGCTGTTTCCGATCTCTGATGCTCGATAAACCAGTCGACAGCTCGCTTCGTTCCTTCCGCAGTAGTAAACTGGGGCTGGTAACCCAGCCGGGTCTTGATCTTATCAATATCGAATGTACGTTCCTGCGCCAGCATCCGTACCACTCTAGTCGAGAAAGACATTGTTTTTCCAAAGGTAAAAATCCAATATAGCCATTCAGCAGTATACACGAAGGAAAGCATCAGCCATAATGGTATAGTCCGGACATCTTCCGCCTTTACAGGATGCCCTGCAAACTCGGCAACAAGACGAGTGTATCCCGAAAAGGTGTACGGGTCATCATCGGTCACCAAAAAAGCCTCGCCTTCAACGCGCCTATCATTCGGTAGGGGTTCCTCTCCCGCAGATCCCAAGAGTGCCTCTGCTGCAAGAATCTGAGCATGCGTGAGGTTTTTAACATAGGTGTTGTCGAACTTGTTGTTGCTAGATCCAATCTGCAAATTTGCCCGTCCAGCTTGAGCATTCTTTACCAGATTAGGAGTTTGCGTAGTATCTCCCTCTCCGTACATTGATGCTGGACGAATAGCAACTGTTAACATGTTACCAGCTTTGCGATTAGCAGAGAGAACAATGTCCTCTGCAACAGCCTTAGTATGCGAGTAGTAGTTAGGTTGCTCTGGGAAATAGAGTACAGGCAGAGTTTCATCTGCACGCTGAAGTGGGTGGTAGTGATCGTGAATAACGGAGGAGCTGGATGTGTAGATAAATGCAGCAACACTTCCAACTATCTGAGCGCTATCGATTAAGTTGCGCGTACCGGTGATGTTGACCTTCTCCAGTACCGTGTGATTGGCCTCGAATGGGTAGGGCGATGCTATATGAAACAATACATTTGGCTTAATGGGCTGGAGCACCGCTATAATGTCTTCCAGGGAGGTGATATCGGCACAGTGGTACGTCGGGCCTGGAGTCTGAGGGCCATTGGATTTGATGTCGACTATGTGTATGCGTTCTGGGTCTATTCCTCTCTCAACGAGATCCTGGATCAAATGCTGACCGAGAAAGCCGTTTCCACCAATGATGAGAATTAGTTGAGAAACCCAGTTTGTAGTCATGATAGGATTTAATAAAAGGCAACTGTGCGACAAAAATAGAGACTGGAGGAAAGAAAGGTTGCAGGTGTTGATAGGAGTATGTGCCTAATATCATAGTGGGCGGCTAACCTACCCGCGACGTGTGCATCGCCGAGTTGCTGGGACTTGGTTAGTAGCCCTGACCTGGTATTAATACGCGAAATCCTGCATGCTGGGATGCGGCGGAAAGTTGAACTCTGGATTAATGTGTAGTAAGCCGGCTCACGCACCGAAATTTGATGTGAGGCGGCACAGGCTTATTAGGTAGAGAATTCGCTTCCGCGAGAGCCAGTGCACAGTCGAGTATAATTGAGCATCTACCACTTGTTCTAATACGCTACAAAATATCATTTGCTATGTCTGAACTTAGGCAGGGACCAAAAGACGAATGGCGCATCCAAAATGCCGCCGCCTAGGCCCATTTCGTAGCAAACAATGCCTTATATAAGTAGCTTCACGACTTGATATATTAAAAAGATACGTCCGTAGCAGACTGCGTACAGTCTTTCGTTAATTACACTATTAAAATAGCTGCTAGCTCTAACTCTAGAAAATAACTTACCTACTTTATTAAACCTTTTGCTACGGCTATAGTTAGTTTGACTATAAGGCTAATACTTTGTGGCTTACCTGTCAAGAAGGGACAGAGAATGGAAACTGAGAGAGCTGGGAACACTGGACAAAAGGAGTGAAAGGACTTAAAAATGTGGATGGTGGTGTTGAAACGCATGGTTTGGTTGATAAAGTAGTGACGATGATTCACAGAGCTGAACAGTTGAGAGGTGGGAAATAATCCAATTCTTCTAAATTAACATATTTCGCAGTTGTTAAAAACATCCATTTCCCTGTGACTGAATCCTGTATTTAGTGCTCATCAAACCAAACATATCCAGTTATTGTTAGCGAATACGCGCCGTTGTATGTTTTCCCCCTGATACAATTGGCCCTCCTTTTTTCAATCTTACCTGGTTTATTTATACGTATACGTAGTTTTGGTCTACAAGTAGGAGCTATGGGTACCCCTATTTGCATCATTGTTCGAACTAAATGATTACGGGCATTTGGATACACATCGTTATTTAATATAACGCTTTAAAGCATTAAAAGGTTTGAGCAGCGATATTTTTAACAAAGAATGCGTTGAGGGAAGAGTTGCCTGCGTTGAACTATACCTATGTACGTAGCATACTACCCTCACCTTATGTTGCTACATGTAATCAAACGAGGCATACATCGATGTTCCCAACACAAAACCGCAGTCAAAGATGCAAGGATACGGTACCTCACACACAACTTTACCATCCTGACTCCTACACCTATCTGAGATTCATAGCAAAACCTTACAATCTCTTACTATCCATCCTCCACCCCACGCCACCTAAACATCACCAAAACTATCCCCACACTACAAAAACCCACTTTTCAAAGAGAGTCCCCGAGAGAAATTTTTTTTAACAAATTAATTAGGTCCAGAGGCAATATTGATCCAATAACTTCTACTACTCCATCCCATCCAGTACCATACTAACGAAAATAAAAACACAATAGATGAAGACACCATTAGACCCTCCACCCATGACCTTACCAAAAACCCGTACAATTGTATATGCTTGCTTGCTTGCTTGTAAACGCGGAACGTGTGCCGATACATATCCCTAGATAAAAAGGAGAGAAAGGAAGGAGGGAATACCCAAGGTAGTACAAACAAGAGGAGGAGGAAAAGGAGAAATGCTCTAGGATGGTGGTAAAGATCTTTCCAGTATAGCCAACGCCCGAAACGGCGTCCAGCGAATATGCAAAAACACAACGGAAGAACAGACAAGGAAAATACCGTACAGGGAACGCTATGCGAGTAACTCAAAAGAAGGAAAAATGACAGGAAATATTAGAAGTTGGATAAATGTTAAGAGATTGAAGGGTAGTCAAGGTGGCGAAGACCGAGGTCCGCAGCACTCAGTCGAAGAAGGGATCAGTTCATGACGCTCTCCCTCCACCGATCAATAGCAGCCCGCTGCCTTGGATCCATAGGCGGCTCCATCATCATAGCCTGGCCTTGTTGCTGCAACCCGAGGCCACCGAACTGCATCTGCGGGGGCATCATCATAGAGGGGGCGTGCATGGTGGCGGGCGCATTTTGCGGGTACATCATACCTTGCATACCCATCCCCATTCCCATCCCCATTCCCATGTTCATATTCATGTTCATGTTCATGGGGACCTGCATTCCCATAGGGTTCATCTGCGGCGCCAACATAGGCATCGACATGTTCATATTGCTCATTCCTATCATGCCCATGTTTCCTTGCGGGAAATACGAGTTCCGGTCTCCAGGCATGGCGCCTGGCATGGCGCTAGGCATACCAGGCGTGGCTTGATTGAACATAGGTGGTGCGGTCATGGGCGTCGACATTCCCCCAGAGAGTTTATCTTTGTAGGCCTGGATCTTGGAAGCGATGGGGAGGTCTTCCTGCTCTTTGCCTACACCACTGCCGAGCAACGGCTGATCGAGGGCTCCGAAGCCCGAGATGCGCCGTTGAACATCGCGGCGGCTAGCGCGATGCTTCTCTTGCTTTTCAGCGCTCTGGCGTAAGAGGCTACCCTGGGGAAGGGCGGCCATGAGAGCTTCATCAGTTACATTTCGGGCTTGGTTGTGCGGGTTCACGGGATGCGCGCCTAGAACGTCGGCCATGGACATGGAGGCTCGCAGCGGTGGCCGGCTACCACGAGGGTTGGCATCGCCTCTGGCTAGTGCTTCGGCTTGAAGCCGTGCTCGTCGTTGTCCAAGGGTTTCTTCTTCTTCCTCTCCACCGGCATTTGCGGGGGGTGCGGATGGTTTCGGCTTCTCGTCACCGACGCCGAATTGACTCATCATTTCGTTGGCAAAGTCTCCACTCACAGTACTCTTTCGCACATCACCAATAGCATCGTCGAGTGTTTGTCTGTCTTTCATGCGACGCATGCGTTGAGCGAGGGTTTCTCCCTCATCCTCTTCAGACTCTGGCTGCAGCGTAGCTGTGGCGGGTACCGCGAGGTGTGACTGGCTCTGAGAGCCTGCGAATTGTGTATGTCGCTTCGGAGTGTCGCCGAACAAGCGAGTCCGCCGATGACTGAGAGGCTCGTTCTCCTCCATCTCACGCTGCGCTATCAGCCCAAGAGGACGGTCCCAATCCGACACCTGTTGTGTGGGACCGCCTTTCCTGTTGACCAAACCATCCCGACCTGGAAAGAGGACACCCAAAGGCACATCATCATCTGAATCCTCTTCGTCATCCTGAGGAGGTTGGGCTTCCCATGCGAGATTGACCTTTTTCTGTTTCCGCTTCTTGTTCTCTATCTCGGCTACAGCATCCAGCTCCAGCAAGGTAGAATGCATGCCGTTGGGAAACGCAGTGGCAGCGGTCAAGTTTCGACTCTTTTGTTGTGCCTTACGCATCTGGAGTTCAGCTAAAAGGGTGGTAGGCGGACCGAAAGCCATCTCATCCTCAGGTTCTTCCTCCTCTTCTTCCCCGTCTTCATGGTCTTCTAGAGCGCCGTCGTCAGCATCTTCGAACGAATACGCTCTGTGTGCATCCTCATCAAGATGTCCAGGACCCCTGGCGTTGGGGTCCGGGCTATCGAGATCGTCACCAAGACTCATCCGACTCTCATTGGCTCGAACAGTCAACATGTTCAAATCGGCAGAGCTATTGCGTTTCTTCAATTTGTTCAAAAGCTCCCCATTAGAATTACGACGTGTATCTAAGAGGTTGAGCGAGCTTCGACTCTTTCGATTGTCAACCTTTTCAGCCTCCACTTTGTCAAGCACGTTCGCTTTGGACTTCCGCTTATGCTCTTTTCCGTAGACCTCATCGCCCACGTGCCCAGCAAAGGGATGGTCGGTGAAAGCAGATACAGGAGCATGGGCAGCAGCTTCCAGAATGTTGTTCAAAGTGTCTTCCGCAGATTCGCCCTTGACCTCAAATTCCTGAGTAGGAGGAGCTTGGTCAAAGAAGGCACTGGCACGCAATTGCGGAGGCAGACCAGCGAGGCTCTGTCTACTCTTCCTGTTATTCTTGGGTGCTTCTGCACCTTCAGCCGGCCACGCACCCGACTTTCTGTTGTCGGCCTGCATCGATTCGAGAAGTTGAGTCCTTCGCCGAGCCTGGGTATTGGCAGCTGGAAGTTTAGATAGACGCTGCGGAAGGTTCAACATCCGCGGAACAGGAGCGGGGTAGAATACCATGCCATCGTCAGGTGGAGGTACGCCTTGTGGCTCCAGTTCTGGTGGAGTTGCCATAAAAGATGATTCCCTGAGCGCAGGCTCGGGCTCTTGCTCTTCTGGGACCGTCTCAGGAGCATGAGCACCATCGAAATCTTGCCACAAGTTCCCCAGTCTATGAGCCGTATCAGTTGAGGTAGGTGTGGTAGGGCGATCATCGGGGATTTCTGCGTAGGGGTTGTATTCGAAGGACATTTGATCGTGTGACTGCTGGTCTGGGTCCGGAGGACGACTGTCCAGGATAACGCTCTGGCGTAGTTCGCTTTGTATTTCGTTTGCAATCTGGTCGTATTTCTGCGTGAACGAGGATACGGAGCGCTGACTGGCCTTTGGAGATTGTGGTTGATGGTCCTGCTGTTGGGCTCCTCGGGCCGATTCATCTTCTTCCTCTTCTGTCTGCAGTATTTTGCCTAGCCGTGAGGCTTTGGAGCCAGACCTCTGTCTCTGAAGTTGCAGCTGCGATGGCGGATGCTGAGTGAAGGAGCCGGACCGGAGAGAGCCAGCAGGAGAGGTCACGTAGCCGGCAGGGGAATAACCACCCCATCGGGCCTGGCCCACGACGTCCACGATGGAATTTGTATAGGAACTGGTGGAGGCATTGCGGCTCCGGGTGGTGAATTGGCGCGGGGCCTCTTCCACCGGTGGCATGGAGGGATTTGTATTTGCGGGTATGGAGAGGGATAAAGAACGCATGGAAGAACGACGACTGTCGGAGAGTTTCTGTTCGAGCTGCAGCTTTCTGATTTCCTCGCCGAGGTCGGATCCGGCCTCGCTCATGCGTTCGGCGTGCTCCTCCAAACGTTCGATGTTTCCCACGTAGGCACCTTGGAGGGATTGGAGATCAGGAGTGGGGTGACGGATGTCGAGGGCTGCATTGTCGCTGGAATGTAGAGGCACCGGCTGCGCCACGGCGGCGGAGGACGAGGCCATGGTGTATGACGAAGGCAAGATTGGCTAATGGATGTGTTGAGGGACGGCGCCGCCAGTGGGGCGTGTTTCCGGCGGAGGGAGTTGGTACAGTAGTGTGTGCAGGAGGGGAAGGGCGATCGGAAGACGCTGTCTATGTCGATATAGGGGAAGAAAGGGTGGCTTTTGTCGTGGTAACGTTTATTTAGAATTGGGTTTCTGGGAGTAGCACAAGCACAGCACAACGGGGGTCCCACCAAAAAGGCCGGATCGATACTATGGACATGTCCCAATCCAGTTAGCGCCGGCCAAGAAAAGCCTATCGTGCCTACCAAGTTCCGCTCCCGCAATGCTAAAGAAACGATAATCCATCATCCTTTTGCGACTACACACCGCGTCACCACTTACCACCCACCACCACCCCCTCCAGGTTCCCTCTCACACCCCGTCGCTGACATCACCGCTTCTTCATCCGACTTATTCTACTTATCCAAATCATCACCATGGACGCCGCCGCCGATGATCAAGAGCAGCCAAAGCGGAAGCGGACCTTCCGACAGCAGGCGCCGCGCAAAAAGAACAAGATGGGAGACGAAGCCAAGGGAACTGGTGGAGCGCAGTATTCGGCTTTCGCCTACAAAATGATGAACAAGATGGGTCACAAAGGAGGTGGCCTGGGCAAGGACGGAGAAGGTATCGCAGCGCCCATCGAAGTCAAGCTCCGGCCGACAAAAGCTGGTGTGGGTGCGGTCGAGGAGAAAACGCTGGGCCAGAAACAGGAGGAAAAGAGGCGGGCAAAGCTCAACGGAGAGACGCCTGCCGAGTCGAGTTCCGAGGAAGATCGCCCAAAGCAGAGGAAGAAAAAAGTGTCAACAACATCGGGCGCTTCCACTCCAGCTCCCCGCCCCAGGAGATCTGTCTACGCGTTCCAAGAGGCCGGCATTAAAGTTCCTCAATCGATCCTGGACTTCACCACCAAAGAATCGAAAGCCACATCTACTCTTAGCCTGAGGGGCGGTGAGCAGTCTTTCCAGACGAGTGCCCAGAGCCAGGCGCACAGGGAATTGAATGCTTTCATGGACGCCGTCGAAGTCGTTCAGTCAGACGCAAAGAGTATCGAGCAAGAGATGGAAACCTTGGCTACAGAACTTCAGAGTTTGGGCAGAGAAAAGGCGCAGCTGCAGGATAAGATATCTCGCCTAGCCGCTCTACGCAATATCGAGGATTGGTCCACACTTGTGCAAAACGTAAAATCGATCAAGCTGTCACAGAAAGAAGCCGTGGCAGTGCTTCATCCGCAATTTGCGCGCGAGATTGCAGCATGGGATCCATCTCAGGATCCACTAGATACCGTCGCCCATTCTTTGACAGAGCTGGCCAGCGTCTTAAATCCCCGTTCTCAGATCGAGGGAAGATCTCGCTCCACGACTCCTTATGAGTCCATGATGCTGATATGGTGGGATGGGCTTCACTCAGCATTGCTCAAAAACTTCCAGCCGGACCGCTCTTCAGCGTCCGCTTTTCTGCTCGCCATTGAAGTTTGGCTTCCAGTTCTCAAAGGCGTTCGTTTCATCTATGAACGGGTGATAAAGGAAATGAGGCGAATGACCACTGACGTAATTCAAACGTGGAACCCGAGGAAGGCTAAAGCGCTACCACAGTGGATTCTCCAGTACCTCCCCTACTTTGACCCTCTTCCCGAACTCAAGCCAAAACTTAAAATTCTGTTGCATGTGTGGCCTATAGAACGAGGGCTGCTACCGGGGATTGAGCTCTTCCAGAAAGCCTTTCCTAAGGAACTTGGATCACTTCTTCTTCATTTTCTCGTACCACGACTGGCATCATACCTATCCGACAACCTGGAGATGGATCCCTCGGATCAGAACATGGAACCAATCGCTGCTATTGTTAACTGGACTGATGTGCTCTCATCACGGGTCGTTGTCGAAATTCTGCACTCTGCTTTCTTCCCAAAATTTCTTGCTTGTTTGCATTCTTGGTTGACTTACGAGTCCCGCAACCTCGAGGAGATCTCCAAATGGTTAACATACTGGGGAGAAGATGTCTTTCGAGAAGACATTGCGAAAGAAGCTACATTCAAAACTGAATTCGACAAAGCCTATACGCTTGTGAATAAGGCATTAGATCTCGAAAACGAGGGCAAGAGTTTGGACACTCTCGAACTACCGGAAAACGAGTCCGCACGCGCAGCTTCTCCCGAGACCCCTGATTTCTCCAAATCAACCAACACCGAGCCGCCTCGGCCTGCCCTCCAGGACTTGAGCGAGCTTTCGTTCAAGGACATTGTAGAATCATGGTGCGCCGAGGAGGATTTGCTTCTCATTGCTCTCCGCAAGGCAGACGAATCGACGGGGTTTCCTTTATTCCGGATCACGGCGAGTGCTTCAGGAAAAGGCGGCGTTATCGTCTATTTCAAAGGCGACGTCATGTATGCTCAAAACAAAAAAGACAAAAGTGTCTGGGATCCAGTGGGTATGGACGACACTTTGATTGCCAGGGCTGAAGGCAGGTGAAAGGGCGATTCGTCTCGATGGATCCAAATTGACTTTTCGATTCATGAATGGGCATATGTGGCGGAGAAACGGGGAAGACCCTTGGCACGACCGGTCAAGTGTGGGTCGGGTGGAACGCATGGGTGCGCGGCACGCTCAGGGTAAGCTTCCAACGCCTTACTTGAGGGCAGATACCGTTACTGGCTTCTTGCGCTAACAAAATTGAATATATGTTATCCTGCATTCCAATGGGCATTGTATGTAGTAATCGATAGCCACGAGGGAACTGGAAATGCGAGATTACCGCACATGTTTAGCGATGCCACAAGTTTTGATGTGCTCTGCTCTTGTACTCGAACGCCAGGTGCGTGCGTACTAACTCGACTTCAGCACCCTGGTGACGGGAAAGCGAACGCGATGAGATTGATTTCTAGGTGTTTCGGATGATAGCGATACTTCATTGATGCTTCTTCCTATTGGCCAAATGGATGAATTCTCCTGCCGAGGTCTGGTGGTCTAGGCTGTGATGACACGACACGCACGGTTCAACATGGCGGGAATTACGAGCTTCTCCACCCTCGGCCATGGCGGCGATAGATGGATAATGTTATGCTTCGCTATAGAAGTTGACGACATTGTGGGTTGAAACGCAAATGCAGATGTGATGGCTGTGCGGTTCATCCACATCCGAAGGCCCCACCGGGCAGATATGCAAATACCGATGGTGGTGAAGAATGCATTGCCTTAAGAATTGATGCTATCGACCTTCTCCTCACGCTATCCTGGGGCTTTGATGTCGGTAACTGTCAACATGCAGCTGTCGTGCACTAGTCCTGGTTTCAAGTGCATAGCGGAAACTGTGATTTGACCATGCCTCCTCCTGCAACGTGCACTGTCACTAAGCGAAAGGCTCATGCTCCCGACCTCCGACTGTGAAACCTTAGAGCGATGATGCCACGCGAACAAGGCTGCCAGCCTGCCATGCATTGCGCACGAGCATTGCATTTTTTCGACTTATACCGTCGACGGCAGTTCATCCACTTTTGATGCTATAGGGCTGGCCCTTAGGAGCATTCACTCGACTCCCTTTTTGCTGCGTTCCTTTGCTTTCTTGTCTCCATCTCCATTCTCTTCTTTGTACACTCTTTCCTTCGTCTTCGTCTGGCCGTTGACGGTCGACGAATTTTTTTTATATCATTTGAAGGGGGACAGAGAAGACATCGACGCTCATTACTCTAATGGTTCGGCAGACTACCTTCCCAGGCACACAACACATTGGCAGCGCAGCGCAATTCAGCCATTGGAGGAGGTACAATGTCTTCTACGGGTTGCTGCTCACAACTACTCTGTCCAGTGTGCTTCTAGCCGCCGATCAGTTCAAATGGCGCGCTACGGGCATCTCGTTCAGACTGGCAAACCAATATCCCGCCTCGGTAGCTTTCTTGGTGCAGATTTTAGCAGCCCTCTTTGGTGTCATGCACGTTGCTGTCATCACCAAGTTGCTCAACTATGCTTTGCGACTACGGCTCACCAGAGTGAGCGTTACTCTGGACGTAATGCGCACCTGGGTAGATCTGAGTATTCCCCGCATGGATTGTAAGTTGCATTGACTCGAGGGGTTTGGATCGGGCTGATTGAATCGCGCGCAGGGGATCTCCCAATCCGGTTCCTCATCCCGGTCATGTTCATGGTGTTGCTCAGTTTGGTGCCCGCTGCTCTGTGGGCTGGTTCAATAACTCCGTTAATTGATCAAACTACTGGAACTGGAACAATTCTTATTCCAAGCTATGACGATGTTTCCATGATTAAAGAATACCCAATGGAAATTGGCCAGGCCGGACCTTCACTGCGCAATCGAAGGGGCTTGTTCACGTATTGCCCTGGTCAACAGCTCATTGGACCCTTGCTCTCCTCTGCTGCGTCAGCATCTTCCATAGGTATGATGAAGCAAGTTCATCCCAAGATCGACAATACCCAGTTCAGTTATACTGGGAGATCCTATGGCGTGGGAGCTACGGTCGGACTATTGGATCGAAATATCACAGCCGACTACCAGGCAGCGGGATACTTTTATGAAGAACAGGGATATTTTGCCAACGTCTCCTGCATCTACAATCAGACCACCGACTTTCTACTCTCAGGTCCAGTCAGTGAGTGGATATATACGGCGGGCGGTAACCTACCAGATTCTGAGGGGGGGCCTGAATATTCCAACTACATCGGCCATGACGGAAAAGCCATTGTTGCAATGGGCGTAGCCTGGAGTGAACAGTCTCCACGGCGATACATATCCATCACGGCCGGAGAAGCCTACCGGGCTCTGAACAGCACGCAATGTGAGATCGACTTCCAGCCCATGCTGTTTAACGTCACCGTGGACCTAGCCAACCTGAACATCACCGTTGCATCGACCGGACCAGCCCCGGACTTCAACCCGCAGCGCAACCTCACACGTACCGTCGTGCGCCAATTCGAATTGCTCTCCAACGACCTCACCAACCTGTACGTCTCCTTACTAGGCGAAGCATTCAACTCCAGCATCGCCTCCTTCAACATGACGCGCAGCATGGCGTCAAAGGATCCCTTAAGCGAAGAAGACGCCACACTCGCCGGCCTCTCCAACTCCATCACCGCCATGGCGGACGACTTGCTCCTAGCCTACGGCTCCGCCCAACTGATGGTTGGGCGAAAATCTGTTCCCAAGTCCGCTATCGTGTACCGCTACGGCCTCCAGTTCGGCCAACCCGCCTACATCTACTCCATCTTCGCGCTCAACCTCCTCATCATCCTCGCCGTGCTCGGCGAAGCCGTCAGAACACACGCCTGGAACGACCTCCCGCGCTTTAACTACCTCGACCCGCGTGACCTCGTCGTCGCAGCCTCAAGAGGCGGTACGGGTCTCGCCACCGCCGCCGACGACATGGCCAACAGCGACGCCCCCAGCACCACCAAAGCCCACAAACGCGTGTGGCTCCTCAGCGACCCCGACGAGGGCAACGGTCAACTAGTCGTACGTATGGGCCCCGACGATCACGGCCACGCGGCGATCAAGGTCGTCGACGCCGGCGTGGGAGGGCGATTGAGGAACCTGTCTTTGGCTATGCCGGCGATGTTTAATGAGTTACCAAAGAGTCCGCTTGGACCGGGGTTCGTGGATGATCCGCATTTGATTGATGCGGAGAAGGCGAGGGCGCTGAGTGTGTGGGAGGAGAAGAGGCGGAGAGAAGGGGAGAAGGGTCGCGGGAGGAGGATTGGGATTTGGGGGGAGAAGGGGTGAGGATGGGTACGTACATACATATGTAGGGTGCGTGCGTGGATGGATGGGGGGGTTTGGATATATATATACATGTAAGCTTGTAGTCGCGTCCTTCTTTTTGCTCTAAATGATAATATGTTTTTGTTAAAGTTCTGTGTTTTTCGGGTTTTTGTGTTTGAGATTGTTGGTGTGGAAGATGGTGTAGTGGATCATGGTGTATGTGCTTATGTGAAGACTGGATTCTTGGCGTGATGTCTTGTGAGGAAGGAGCGACCTTTTGTGCAGCTATACTCCTTATCTCATCCTCCTTTTTCTTCTGAAACTTACAATTACATCCCCTAAAATCTCTTCCGCTTTTCATTTTCTCCTTTACAATCAAAGTACTCTCTCGTGTGACTAAACTTTACTGCAGGTTTTGCTTTACTGGTAGTGTAACAACCGATCCAATCGCGAGGCAATCATGGGAGCAGGGGATCGAGGCTGGACAGGCTGGCTGCACAAGGCAACATCGTACAGCCACAACTGAGATAATGTTGCTCCGGACGTGATTTCTCAGCCTTCTCCTCCAAATTCACCATCAAACACCCACTATGGATCCAGTTACGGTTGTCAGTCTGACGGCAAATATAGCTCAGTTCCTCGAAGTTGCCTTCAAAATTGTGCAGGGAACATACGAGGTTGCGAGTTCTCCGACTGGATTGTTAGCCAAGCATGAAGAGGCCGACCTCATCGCTCATAGCATCGCGGGACTGCATCAGAATATCGTAAACTTGAGCAGCACATCAACCAGCAAAGACTCACTGTCCGAATTGGACAAGAATCTACTGCCCCTCCGCAGAACCTGTATTACGGTGGGAAATGAGCTGCTCAATCATCTCAAACGATTGAAAGTCTCAGGGCAGCGAAAGAAATGGAAGAATTTGAGGACGGCACTGTTATCGCTCATGAGGGAAGGCAAAATGAGAGAGCTTGAGAGTCGTTTGATGAATCTGCAAAGACAGATCGACAGTGTGGTGATTTCCGACATACAGTAGGTATATGTCCACACATGAGGCACTGAGTTCTGAGTTTTGGTTTAGGAAGCAACAAACAGCAATCTTGAACACTTTACAAAGTAATTCTCAACACACTCATCAAAACCTGCGTGTTTCAGAAGACCTTCTATCCATCACCACATCCATAGAGGAAAGCTTAGAGAGCTTACGGAGTCGCTCTGGAATTTCAAATCCAAGTCAACGAGAGAAGCCACTTCCCCAAAACCAAAATGAAAATCTGTACAAAATCATCCCACTTGCTGAGAAGGCACAGCTACTTGCTCTACAACAAACATTCCTAGCCAGCTTGGATTACGAAATGCGACTTTCAAGAGACCAAAGCATTAAAAAGGCACATGCAGAGACATTCCAGTGGATCTTTCGGG
Source organism: Periconia macrospinosa (assembly GCA_003073855.1). Taxonomy (NCBI): domain Eukaryota; kingdom Fungi; phylum Ascomycota; class Dothideomycetes; order Pleosporales; family Periconiaceae; genus Periconia; species Periconia macrospinosa. The sequence continues at coordinate 69,348 of KZ805401.1, forward strand.
AGACAGTGGAGGGAGACAACGAAAAGCCCATCCATCTTCTGCGATGGCTGGAGGAGGATAATGGAGTATTTTGGATCACAGGTAAACCAGGCAGTGGGAAATCAACTTTGATGAGATATCTTTGGAACGAAGAACAAACTCACACTGCGTTGCGCAAATGGGCCGAAAACGGCCAAAGCGGGATTGCTACGGCATGTTTCTACTTTTGGAACTCAGGCACTGTGATGCAGCGATCGCTAGAGGGGATGCTACGATCACTTCTAATCCAGGTGTTGGATCAGTGTCCGGAGCTTGCGCCAAAGATATTCCCCGGAAGATGGAAACTTCTGCAATCCATGCAAGCTATGTCAATCAAAGGCTTGTCCGGTCAAACACTGTCGCCCGCGACAGCATCTTGGAACGTTGAAGAGCTTCTCCAGGCCTTCAGAGTAATCTCTGCAGAGGCATCGATTAGTTCGCGATTCTGCTTCTTCATTGATGGCTTAGACGAATACGATGGAACGGACAAGGAGATGGTGGACATCATCGCGAGTTTCGGCGTTTCAAAGTTCATCAAATTCTGCTTGTCAAGTCGGCCGCACGTTCATTTCAATAAGGCATACGGCCAAGACTCTCTACGGTCACTTTCAATATCTACATTGACTACCGGAGATATATGGCGATATGTCCATGATAATCTTACTAAAAATCAGGCATTCCAGGACCTAAGTGCGGAATACCCAGATCGCTGCGAAAAGCTCGTTAACGATATTGTGGGAGAGGCAAACGGCGTGTTCCTTTGGGTACGTTTTTTTTCTGCCGTCTATGCTAGAACTACATAAGTAATACCAGGATAGGTATACCTTGTTGTTGTACGCCTTCTCGAAGGCATCGAAGTCAACAACGACAGGATGGGTGATCTCGAAAAGAAGCTCCAGCGCACACCGAAAGAGCTAAAGCAACTCTTTCGTATGATAATTGATAGCGTTGAGAGCGATTATCATGAACCACAAGCACACATGTTTCGTGCCGCATGTGCTGCCACGGAGCCCCTGAACCTCACGACCTATTATTTCATGGATTTCGAGGACGAAGAACACATATCCAAGCTACCTTTGGAACCTATGAAGGACCATGAAATTACCGATAAACAAAACGCGATGGCGACACGGATCAGTGTGCGATGCAAAGGACTACTAGAGGTCATACACAGTTCCGACCTTAGAATTCACACGTTTCAAAAACGCAAAGTGGAGCTTATTCACCGCACATTCCGAGACTTTCTCGTCGAGGGAGATATGCAAGATCTCATGAAACGACGTAGTGCGCCCGGCTTTGACCCTTATCGTGCAATATGTCTTGGCTTATTTGCAGAGTTCAAGTCCTGTGAGATGGGAATGGAGAAGGAAGTGACGAACCAGCAGTTCAAATGTCTGTTGCAACTAGTTCATTACGCAGGCCTGTGGGAAAACGAACAGTGTTCATCAGCGCATAATATTTTGGACGAGGTTTTGAAAATGCTACTCGAGGCATCCCGCCAATTCAGTCAGGTAGCGGAAAAGTTGTGGAGCGGTTTCAGTTGTGACGATGAGAAATATTGGTCGGGGGGATACGAATATCTCCTGAGATCCTCCCAACATATCCCATTCCAATTCACTCAACTTGCTGCTTTTGAAGGACTAGTTGACTACTCGAAGGAACAAGTTGCCAAACTTTTATCTCCAGAGACTAGCCTAGACGATCTCCTTCTTAAGGCGATGCCGTATAACGTCGAAGTCGAGCATCTGAACTTTCCGCATTATTTCCTCCCTCGCAACTGGCTACGTGGTAGGGTGCCGCTGATCAAACTCCTTCTTGAGATGGGTGCAAATGCTAATATGTTGTGGGACAAACTGGTCTTCTTCCACCACTACCGCGATGTGGAAGACGACCATTTTCCAGTTGATAGGTACTTCAGTGATGATTATTGGGAGTCTGGGTTGATTAAACTATTGCTTGTGCATACCCAGGAGTTACCAGACGAAGCTCGTGTCTTGTTTCATCCTTCTTGGAACTACTCGGCCTCATGCAGGTTGAAAATGCACACAGAGCACAAATCACCCACAGCAGCTTCCGACGGAAGTGAATGGGGGTTATGAAGGAGGAAATGTTTCTTCCTCATCTTGGTAAGGCTACTCTTCGACCAGCATTTGAGACGTACAGACGCTAATCAATATACATTGCCATTAGAACGAGCACAACTAGCCGCGCATCCGAGTCACCGTCACCGAGATTTTGCAAGACTCATAATGAATTGGGGAGTAAACAAGCCAGACGAACTCGGTGTTGAAACATTCGTTAAGTCTGTCCCATTCGCAGTGCCTATCTACGAATGATTCGGATTTGGCAACATTGACGTGGTAAATCCCGTACTTGCTACGCAAGAACCAAGTTCCGCGTGGAAGAAGTTCATGGAGGAGGACTTACGAGTATTCTTAATGTGGAGATCGGTTGGACGTGACTACTGTTCTAGTACAGTTATGCGTTAGCCACATGTGCTATTGGGACGGGGTGTCAAGACCGACGGTGCATGCACAAACCCAAAAAAACCGCATCTCCGCCGCCAGGGCATCTCTCGAGCTGCATGATTGGCGTCATTCTAGACTGGAAGGCGTATGTAGATATGCTCTGCTGAAGAAGGATCCTTTGCTACCGTATGTCGAGTGGGGGCTCGATTTGTTTTGGACGCCCGCTTGTTACGGCGATTTGGCTACGATGTACGAATGTGATGCCGCTTTTCTTGGAGAAGGGGCTCGCGCGCGGGTGCAGTATGTGGGGGTTATCGGGGTTGATCTGTCTTTGGGGGGGGGGAGCGGCGCTTACAGGCTACGTTGATGTGTTTTGAAGCGATGGATGCCTTTTGTGAGGAGGGAAGACGTATTGGTGCCAGGAGTGGGGGAATATTGTGAAAGTCGCTGCTGAGTATAGCGAGTGGGATGTGGTGCGTCTTCTAATGGATATAGGGACTCCTGCATGTGCGTGGACGAGAGTGTGTGATTATCTGGCTGGGAGGATAGAGGCGAAGTGGAGTGTCAAGTGGGATGTTGTGGATAATGTTTAAGAAAACGAATAGGATGCCTATATTGCTACTGTTTTTAAGGATATCTGATAGCTTGTAAGAGGTATCTGGTGAGCGAATTTGATAGTTCTCTGACTGTATATCGTGAATATCGATACATCCTCCAAATGACTAGTCATAATCCTATGTATGTATTTTAGACTGTTTTCCAATCTGTAGGGATACCTCGAGACTCGTCTCCTCCAGGCAACTATCTTGATTTTTTTTTTCTTTACACGCCGCACTATGGTAAGGATTTATTGTTTGTTAGCAGTAGCTAAGTTCTTACAAGAGAGCTATATGTCAACGAACCAATATGCCCTTAGAGCATAGAACACGTCAACGTCAACGTCCACGGCGATAGTGTTATGTAGAGGATTGTCACCAGCCTGCTATACACCCACATGAAAATGGATGCAGAAGATCCCAACCCCCAGTCCGTGCGGAATTGATGCTCAAGACACTCGAATTCGTCTCAGCTACGATCAAAGGTGGGTGTAGGTGAACTATCACATTCACCCACCAAGTCGTGTGTACGAAGAATGATACGCTGTTCGTATACCTTGCCAATGGTGGTCTTTACTCAAACGTCAATATTCCCCTTGCCAAGAAATGCGGTGAGTTGAGAGCGCATCCATCGCAGCCTGAGTGTTGGATAGTGGTGCGATTTATCTCATTTTCGAACGAGACAAGCTCCGTACAGCTGAGGATTTTTTGACGCAGTATGAATCCGTAATATCCGAGATCCTTGATATAAACAGCTAGCTTCTCAAGCCCATTTGGCAATATGGTTTGAAAGCAGCTTCCTGAAGATCTCGAGCTGTTTCACATGCAGTATACTCTTCATCTCTTGCACCTGCGGCTTCGCTTGCAGCGTTTTATCAATTCTCCTCTGTGAGCCAGCATACACGACGGTGAAATCAGGCAGATGGACGTTCGGCGGCACGGTGCAATTCGCTGAGACGGTGCAAAACTGTAGCAAAGGAATGTCAGCTCAATCCCCTTCCTCATCTCAGCATGTATGAGTGAAGCCCACCTTGCCCACAACGCACCCCCTCCCAAGCACAGCCCCGGCCTCGATGGTGCTGGCTTCACCAATTTCTGCCGCCTCCACGACCGCCCCTGTCTCAATCACGACATGCCGCCCCAGAACCGTACCATCAACCCGCATGCTCTCGCGCACACTGCTTGCCGACGCAGAACTCGCTCGCTTATCAGCTTCGCCTATGCCAACGCCTACCCGCGCGCGTTCGTACACTATGACACCTTCGCCCAAAACAACAGGAGCTATCGCGCTGCTGATCTTGCTGTGCGGGTGTAGCACGGTATTTGGACCGACGGTTATGGGCTGGATTCCCGTGAAGGAGGCGTGTTGTGCGACTAGAACGGAGGGATCGAGAAATAGGGAGTTTGGTTTTGGCAGAATGGATGTGCGCTTTGAAATGGCCGATGTGCGGCGGTCCCCGGACGGCCGGGCGGGCGTTTGACTTGCCATTGTCGTGGTGGTGAGCTGGCAGGTCGTGGTGATGGATGGTTGGATGTGAAGTGGACGTTCCAAGTGCAAGCGCGTAACCACGTGATGGTTATCCCTGTCTGACACGTGAGGATAGTATTCACTTTGGCTTACATAAGTACGGAGCAACGCTGCCAGGTAAGAACTTTTACGTATCACACTCATGATTGTCGTAGGGCAATCAAGCCTTATACCCTGGAAAAGTATGTAGCGAACGAATGAGGTCACACATCAACCATTCCAGGACCAGCTCCACAGAACATATGTTCAACCGAAAACATTCAATTTCAGACGGCTGACAAGTTATCTGTTGAGATTCGTTTGTTACCTGACAACACCCATGTCATGTCCTACCCAAATTCAATTCGATTACACTATCGTTGCCAGGTTACCTACCACCTCGGGTTTGATCACGCCAACACCCTACCTACATGTGCGACTAGATCAAACGAGCCCAGACGGATGAGAGACATAACCAACGACGGCCGCAATAGGTATTTAAGCAGACAACATCTTCTCTCTTACCTACCTCTCTACACTTAACTTCAAATCCACAACCCACCTACCACCAACAGACAATCTCCATCTCACCCACTATCTAAACCTGCGAAAAAGAAATCGTGCAAGATGTCTTTCTTCTTCGACTCCTGCTTTTACTGGTACTGCTGCGCTCCTTGCTGCGATGATTTGGAGGAGGACCACTGTTGTTATGCATGCTGTCGGTGCTGCAGTTAAGTTATTGGGTCGAAGGTTGTGGAACAGCGGGAGGGGAGGGGGTTACTTGAAGGATAGGGGCATCTCGTGGGGTGCAATGGCTTACGAATCTTGGCATGGATGAAAGAAGGGGCCTGTAACATCATGGAATCCGGAGGAAAGGAGTAAGAGACGTGATAAGGAAGGTTGTGAACAACCGTATGGTACATCTATCTAATGAAATGTCTCCGTCGGTGATATGCATCACTCCTTGCGACGAAAACCATGACTCTCATTCCCTCAACGTCCTCAGGCACTCTTAAATGTATTTTCGCGTAGAAGGTATCTTGGATTCTTCGGTAGGAGGTATTGGTGCTTTCCGCTTTTTCAGTGGGGAAACCTTGCTATACTTTACTTGTTTGGGGGAGGGACATCAGTTCACTTTTTCTTGACTGCCCGTATATTAGACGCCTACTGCTGAAAATCGCACACGTACATGTACAACATTTTATCTTCTTTCTTTGAACTTAAACCCCTCGCTCTACTATTATTCGCGCCACGCATGCAGACACCAAGCACTTGAAAAAGAAGAACAAAAGAAGAACAAATGAAAAAAAAAGACCATGCAGGAATTACATATAGACCAAGACACAAAAAGACAGGTATGACTATAATACACATCGTATGAAGGCCTTTCATCTACCCAGCGCCTAATTACCTATCCACCATGCCTGTCTTCCACATCCCATCCCAGCCCGTCCCGTCCCTTTTTCCGTGCCCAAAGCCTATGACTTTTTTTCTAACACATCAATTCCTTCATTATCATTGAACCCATCGGCTATACCCAGAAGATGCCTATGCGAAATAGCTCTTCCATAATACACCTTCTAGATCTTCCAGTTGGTCTTGCTCGAAAGCCTGTGATAGTACTAGTGTTAGTGACATGTTCTTTTATTATAGAGTTTAGTTGGGGCTGCGTACCTTTACATCGACATGCCAGGTGTCCTGTCTCGTCTTCTTGAAGTCCGACAGGATGCTCTTAACGCTCTTACCCACGGATCCCGGATCCGCCGCTGCCTTTCTAGCTAGCGTAGCCAAGACTTCCGTGTACCATGCGGGTGGAGGGCTTGCGTAGGGGAATGCCTGGATGAGCGCTCCAAGGCCAAGGACGGCAGCATGTCTGGTCAGAACTAGCTTGTTTTGTTCCGAGCTTGGTGTGCCTGGGTTGCGGCGTTTGGGTAAGGGGTTTTTGGTAAGGGCTTCAGTGAATTGTTTCTTCAGTTCAGCTACTTTGCGATCACGTAGTGCCGTCGAGGAGCAGCGGATCATGCCGGAGAGCGTGGTGGCGGCACCCATACGCACTTCGAGTTGGCTGTCTTCGAGCATTGCAACGACGCAGTCGTAAATAGCAAGTTGTTGCTGCTCACTCATTAAGAAGAGGCGACGGAAGTAGATCACCTGGATGTTGATGAGGATGCGGAGACGTTGATGCCAGCTGGTGGCTGTGCGGCCGATGCGGATGAGTGCGGCAATAAAATCGGCATCCTCGCCTTGTCGATGTGGGATGTTAGGCAAGTGGCGGAAGATGTGATAGGCTAGGGACTGCAATTCTGGGTCTTCCTTGATATCCATCATGTGCAAGAGTTGCTCAGTGAAGACATCCGGGAAAAACTTGACAAGTTGTGTACACTCGTAGGAAGAAAGCGTGGAGTCTAGCCAGAGCAGGACTGTTTTTCCACCTGAAGTGTATGAAGACGGCGTTTGCTGGCCTGCAGGGCGTTCTTTGCGCCATACCTCAAGACGGTCAAAGACATCTCTGATTGTGTTGGAGAACTCTTCGGTCGGCTCATATGGGCGCAGGCCGATCGAAGAAGATTCTTTTTGTGCTTTGATCAGAGCGCCAACATTCTTGTAAGATTCATGGTATCGTGTCCTGTAAATGCAAGCAATCGTCTGGCCCATAGCCTCACGAACTCCTTTATAGGGATGATCAAGATGCTTCATGAAATCTTCCAGGATCGGCTTTTCTAGGCGGAAATGCCAGCCTGCATCGGCGATACATTGTTGCAGGAGGTAGATCTTTGAGCTCTCCTTGAATGCTGCATTAGAGTCCATATCGAGGCGGAAGCTGGACAGCCAATCGACAAGAGGCCAGCTTCGCCTGGGATCGCGGGTTTGCAATACTACATGCAAGAAAGTCGTCCAGTAGCCAGAGTTGTCTGGGTTCAGACCATCTTGGAATATTCCGCGAATGATGGGGAACACATATTCCCAGACCTCTTGTCGCTGCTCAGGCTTCAGATCTGGAGCACAAGAGAGAAGCGCGCCCATAATTTCGGCCGTTGCGCGATGCTGGTGCTTGTCACTACCATCACCATACACTGCTTGAGTCAGATCCTTGATATCCTCAAAGGTGGCTTTTGCCAAATCGGCAAATACCAGATCGAAAGCGTGTGTTAAAAGCATAGCACTAGACATGCGGAAGCGATCTGATCCGGCATCTCGTGGTTCTTGCTTCATGAAAGCGAAATAGTTTGAGAACCAAGAGCGATCCAGAAGCGATCCAATCTTCTTACGGACAGAAGTTTCCACATCATCAAAGGCGATAGGTGGCGGATTGGGTAGATATGCCGTCATGCTCTTAGTCCATACTAACCACCCCGCATGATCATGGTCGACGTAGTATTCAGCTTCTGGTTTGGCAAACATGGCTAGATACTCATCGGTCCAATTCGGGTCATCAGCTCTTGTCGGTACGGATATCTTATCAGGGAGTTCCTCTTCATTGAGAAGATACTTTTCATAACTGTGTCCTGATATAGCTCGTGTCTGAATAACGGAGAAGAGGCCGACAAGAGCACCAGCGTAAAGTCCTCGGAGACTAGGGTGCTGATCGATAGAGCCCCTGGTAACGAGCTCTATCATCTCATCGGAAGCTATGGTATCATACCGCATCCCGAGATTAACAATGATGGCAGCAGTACGACTAACTTTCTTCCAATGAGCCGTTTTACTAAAATCGATCAACTCTTTAGAAAGGTCTGCCTTCTTGCCTTCGATGCGGGCCCTCTTCTTCTGAATAAAATCACGGCGCTTGGTAACTTTCTGTTGCACGATTTTCTCTTCGTCACTCGCAATTGCAAATGAAAGAGCTCCAACAACCTCTTTATCGAGAATTACCATTCGCTCCATTGCCTTGCCCATATCCATGACTTGAAACGTGGCATTTGTAGCGAGCTTCTGCACCGAGGGCTTGTCAGCACCTGTGACCTCGATGAAAGCCTTGATCAAGGTGGGTGTAAATCGCCAGTCCCGGCTGATGGTCTTTGCAAGGCTTCCAAACAACAGTGTAAACATGGCACCCTTGATGCGAGGGTAGTCGTTCTCGGCAACGGCTTTGACAAGTGCGTCCAAGAGTGGTGGAATAACCAATGGGCGAGCGCCGAGTACGCACTTTACAGCTGATTCATTTGCAGTCTGAGCAGTCCGCCGGATTTCAGTGTACAAGGAGATGCTGGATTCAGCCAAATCGAGCAAAAGTTGTTTGTCAAGATCAGTCTTCGGTCTCGGGGCAGCATTGTGTCGCAATCGTTGAAGGTGATAGACGTACGCGCGTCGAACAAGAAGAGGTCGCGGGTATTCTTTCCTCAGACCACTGAATTTGAAAGGACTTTCATCAGATGCAAGGAGCCGCGTGATTCTCTCGAGGACGTGAGCAGATCGCTCGATACCGACATCGATGAACCACGATCGGTAAGCATTGTACAGCGCGTTGAAGCACGGAACATCGTCTTCCTGCTTTTCGTTCAAGAACTTGTGGACTTGATGCAGAGTCTCGCCAACCTTGTGTCTCAGATCATGGACCAGTTTGTAGTTGTGGTCGTCTTTCTTCAGTGGGTATCCGGTTTCGTACAAGAATGTAGGCTTGACATCTTCGTCCTCGGCCTCTCCAAGCCCAGCATCATCTTCGATGCCCTCTGTCTCCATAGCATCTGCATCTGATCCTTCGTCCGACACGGGGGAATCTGCATCATTAGACTGGCCGTGACGCACATCGAAGAGTACAGATATGCCGGAAACAAGCAATCGTATGAGAACTAGATTTCTTGAAACTTCATCTGACCAATCTTTACCAGTGCCTTCACGCTTGATAGGTGGGTTAGAGGATGTCAGCGCAACGAGAGTTGAAATCGAGCTGTTTGCTTGTGATTCAAAGAGCTTGATAGCAAAGTCGATCTCGTCAGCACTAGGCCTGTGCCACTTGACATTCAACTTATTGACGTCAACTTGCCTTCCCCACGATTCAGTTGTAAGCCCCTGCTCAAGCTCATCATCCTCGTAGATGGAGTAATCATAGGTGTATGTGCATGTCAGGTTGAGGAGAAGGTGGTGAATAAAGTTGGATACGTGAACAGTAGGCGTCCCCCTGCACCTCTGCTGCATGTATTCGGCGATTTCAAACAGCTCGTCTTTCCATTCCATGACAGCGTCACCAACGTGCACAACACACATGCTCAGTATGCAGAGATACCACACAAGCCCCCTATCCCTGGGTAGAACATCAGCGCCTGTCGTCCGTGTAGAGCCTGCCCCGACATCTTCAATCTCTGTGCGGATGCCCGCGAAAAGATGAGGCAACAGGCGCTTCAGTGACTTTTCAGGGTTCACCTTCACTAAACTGTTGCAAATGAAGGATATCGCATCGCGGGCCTGGTGGATGACGTGGTTCGATATAAAGTTGGCGACCTTGTCTAACGCAATGTCAAAGAGTTCAGGGGAAAGAGCAGCTAGTAGCGGAGTGAACGCAGCCGGCAGATGATTGGCCACGAATTCTTCGGGTGTGCCGCTTCGTACCCGCGATGCATCTGGTAGATTCTCCAAGAGTGTGAAAACTCGGCCCAGGAACGAGTGGAGGAATTCAGCAAGTCCTGTTGTCGATGACCGGAGTATCATTTCCTCTTCGTGATCAGTGAGTTCTTTCTCGTAATCAATCTCAACTAGACCTTTGGTATTTTCTAGGCGCTCCACTTGCTCCGTGATCCATCGTACGGCGAGGCCTGTATCAGTATCTATGCCTTCCGAAGGTGTTGTAGTCCCCGAGCCAGAGGCACTTCCTTGTGGCCTGTTCTTCTCTTGTGTAAGGTCGTGGAACGGTACTGTGTAGGTTACACCTTGAATGTAGCTCAAAGTTTGCACGGTCTTGTCTAGATCGTTGGGATCGATACCCGGCAGTGCGAGCCCTAATAGTGTTGTAACGTGACACCTGTAGCCCTTTGTTTTTGCCATGATTTTTGACAATACTTGCAGGGCTTTGATGGATGATATGGTACGGTGGACCTCAACCAGGCCTTGCATCGCAGGATACACCCTCTGGAGAGCTCCGGGTAGGATCAAAGTCGGCTCCAGATAAGCAAGACTCTGAAGGGTGCTTAGTGAATAAGCAACGGCCTTTTCGCTCTTGGAGAAGATGCCCATGAAGGTCACCTCACGCAAGGACAATACAAAACGTCGTTTAATGGCATCGTTCAGCTTTCGATCCTCAGGAACATCCATCTCGCCACTGTGTTCCCGATTCCATCGCAAGACGAAGAAGTCAGCTAGGTAATAGACTAATTGGGCCAACGTTCTCGTCCAGCTTCCAGAATTGGAGGGGTGGAAAAAGGTCTCAATAGCCTGAATAAGAGCCTCGAGTTTGCTCAGTACAGAATCTGAGTGTTCTACACATGCGGGCGACAAGGACATGATGATTGTGCGTGAAATGTGATGCACAGAAGGGTGCTTCCGCTGGTCCCGATCAAGCATGATTGCTAGGCCAGCCCCCAAATCTACAGCAGTACTGTAAGGGGATGTTGCCTGGCCTACAGGTATCTCCAAAAGTCGGAGCACAGCTGTGAATAGCAAAGAACACTGCTCGCCTGTGAATGTTCCGTACTGCGAAAAGGGGATATGCGGCGCAACAAGTGAGTCCCTAGCAAGCCTCGATAGCATATCTACGAAATGCGCATCGACCAGCTTTGATCGGTTCACCAACGACCAAAGGTGGAACAAGAGCGGCAGATACTCTTGCGGCAGCAGATCTGGTCTGTCTTCTGGCGCCGGATTTGTGGGGAGTAGCAAGTTCAGCAGGCCAATAACAACGAATGCGCCTTCTGAGTACGACGTGCTGAAGAAGGGCAAGACCTCCTCTAGCAACGCAGGTATCTCTTGCGGATCGAAGTACAATTGGGCGAACGTGCATAGCTTGGTCAAGGTCCGTATGTTTCGTTTGATGCTAGGCGGCGAGGAGCCTCCCGATTCGGAGGGAAGTACGAATAATTTCAACTCTCGGAACAACGGCCGCCAATCGAGGGTGAGGTCTTTGCCTGGACGAAGGTAGTGCTTCCGCCTGTATACATGTTAATAAAACCTCCAATAGCACATATTTCGAAGAGCGAGAGAGCCCACTTACTTGGTAAGTACCATAAACATACTCGCGAATCGCTCTGCCACCAGATAATCCAGGCCAGGAGCCAGGGCTAGCTCATAGTATAAATTGACCAGCTTCACGCGCGTGGCACGTGGGAGGTCGAATTTGAGGCTGATCCATCCTCGAATTTCACGGGTCCAATGCACAGCTCCCGGAGCAAAGTCGCCTGCAGAGACAGCAATATACAGATGCTTCAAGCACGTGTTTAGGTTATCCTCCCGCTCGGATTGATCCTCCGTCTCGTAGGGGAGGTATTTGAAGTATGGAAAAGTTCGGGGACGGCTTCGATTCTGATCGTCTGCACCGTTGATGCCGCCATTTGCCTGGCGCCAGTCGCCACCGGGGGACGTTGCACGAGACGAGTCTACGCCCGAGGCGGAATCGAGGGCGCCCATGAGCTGCGATATCCGTTCGCTGACAGCCATGATGCCAGGTGTAGGCTATGTGAGGGAGGGTGCTCGAAGCGGCCGGTCATGCGAATCAATCGCCAGTCGGTCGTGCGCGGGAAAGGTACTTCCTGTAGAAGCGTTGGAGAGTTGGTGGGTAGGTGGAGCACCACAGTAGCTCTCAAGCTGGAGTTGGTGAATGTCTCCTACTGCGTGTGGGTGGGGGGGTTCGCACGAGGCCGGGCAAATGCAGGGGTTGACTGCTCGGGGTATGGCTGCCTAGGTTATTGGAATAGGAATATAAGCGGTTGAACAATGAGGTGCGTTATGTGGGCAGCCGACGGTTGTTGCTCCTGCAGCGGTGCGGCTGCGTTGGCTTGTAATCGATTAACTGCGGCGGCGCGATAGATGGAGCTTGGATCGTACTAAAATCTAAGCTTTGCCCTCCATCTATGACCCAATCAATCACTTATGTTAGGTATGTACTTCAAATGTCCTTGACTCCTTGCAACTGCCAATATGCGGTTGTGCGCAGAATCGACAGCGATACGAAACAACAAGCCTGGAATAGGAAACTCAAACGACGTACCGTTATGTACAATGGGAAATACTCACAAAGGCCCTTTGAGGACATGTATCCACCAGAGCTCTCCGAGGGACGTCTTAGTTAGGGACTTCGCCTCGTTTTAAGTACAAGCCAGCGCTAGGCACTCACCGAACGCGCAACCATCGTTTGGAGGCAAACTCCGGTCAAGTCTTCCTAGGATCCAGTATTCGAGAAGAAGCAGTGCACACACACGTAGGTGCCTCGTACGCATTAGTGGTACCTAGGTAGTCTACATGTACGAAGGTATGTATTGTCAATATACAGAACACGTTTAGGTGTACCTGCTGTACGACACCACCAATATTCGTGATACATCTGTACATCCAACGGTACATGTACCTATGTAGGTACCCACCAATCCATACATCTGTATGAATGTGTTTCCTTACATTCGACAAATAGAAAATACATGAAAATTTGCAAATTTATTTCCTCCTTGCCACATTCATAGTTGTTTTACACGCGCTCGAGTTCCAGCATGTGCAAAGGTGCTGAACTGTTCAAATCAACCCCTGCTTTCTTTGCCACTCGACTTTTTTTTTTCTTTTCTTTTTTTTTTTCAGATTCTAGTCACTACCATCTAATTTGCGTTCCCATTCAAATTCTACCTAAAGTAATTTTAATTCCAACAATGTCTGGGCCAGATAATGCACGTTCGCCGCAAGCCCGTCAGGTGACCAACCTACCAACACGCGACCACCCAATATCAACAACCTTTGAACATCCCGCCTCCATCACATATCCTAACCGCACTCCAACACGCACAAACACTGCGCACAATCAATCATGTCCTACTACGACGTAGACGCCATCCTAACTGATGCGCAGGTGAGCCTCAAACCCGTCGTAGCCTTGCCTGCTTGCTCGCGTGTTGCGTGGTAAAACGTTGCGCCGATTGCTTACGAACCCAAACCATGGTAGAAAGTTCCATGCACCTTCGAACTTACTGTGCCCGGTTTAGGCTACCTGGAAGGCAACATGAGTGGCGATGTGAGTTAGCCCGCAGCAAGCCAAAGCTCTCCTAGAGATTTTTGTTCACACCCCACACACGCGTGTGGGAATTTCGTGACTGATTGTGAGGTTTTTTGGCCATGTGTGTAGATGAAGCAGGGCTCGAAAGTTGAGCTTCCGTTATGGCTTGGGGAAATGCTGGCTTTAAGGTATGGTACATATGTGGATTTTATTGTAAATTTATATACGGAGAGATTGATTGATTGACCGATTATAGTCAGAGCTTGAACACATCCTCCCTCGTGACTCTCGACCATCCTTCAGCCTTGGCACCACGCGTTCTAAACGCCTTGAAAGCAGATCCCAAGACGGTTGACCTCCGAGCACAAGCTCAACATTTCTATAACTTGGGTGCTCGCATTCTTGAGCTCTTTGACGAAGAAGAAATGATCGACGTCTTGAGCGATGTAATCCACCTCCCTCGACGGAAGTTTACCTTTCGAAACAGTACCTAACACATCCATAGACCTACAAAACTCGTGCGGCTGTCATCGCTGACCAGGCAAATAATGTCCGTGGCGCGCTCGGCGAAGGAGCTGACTTCTTGAAGAAGTTGGACGAAAACGAAAGGGAGTGTAAGTGGCGTATCACCATCGAACGAACCACAATTGACCATTTCAGTGTTTCGAGCCGCACACGACAGTGCCAAAAGCGTTCGAACGTGGATGGCAGATCTCAGCAAGAAATGAAGCCTCATTCAGGCTATGCGCGTGTATCAGAAAGTGACTCCTTTCTACAGAGGCAGTGATTATCCAAGATCCCCATGTGGAAGATCTCAGAGTCCTGCACGTCGAGGTATGACGAGGTGTGAAGATGAAAACAACGCATGACAAAACTCGACGAGGATGCTAGGATTAGCAACAGAGGAGAAGACAAAACAGAGCAGAATGACACGAGACGCAAGGTAGATTAACCCTACCTTTAATTACAATACAATTACCTGACACGACGTCTTCCAACACTTGGTCACCGTAGTAACACTGGCAATTTGATTTGCAATCTCAGTCCCATTCAATGAGCACATATGCGGTTCATGCTAACGATTCAATCCCCCCAAGTTGCTATTCTGCAAAAGAAGGGCGAGTTGATCGGGAGGGTACCCGAGAAAGACGGGTCCGTTGAAGACCATCTGAGGTATCACCTGTGGAGCGGTAGACGAGGGTTTCTGCTCGGCCGGCGCCGGTTCTGGCTCAGACTTTTGAGGCTGCCGAATGGCCGACACTGGCGGTTCAGTGCTGATCTCGTGAACAGCCTCGGCAGCGGTGTCGCGCTCTTTAACCTTCGATCCGTCATTTTTGACGAGTATGCCAAAGGGGCACTGGCCTGGCTTCTTGGGAGATTCATCGACAGGGTGGTTGATTTCCAGAGGGGGCGGAGGGGAAGCCGTCGGTGCAGAGCCTACTGATGATGAACTCCCGGCGTTGGTATATTTAGGTGGAATAGATATACCCCAAGGCCGGCTTGGTGACTCTCCGACTCGGATCTCTTTCATGGGGCGATCAAAGTGCGCAGTTCTCACCTCATCGGGAGGCTGTTCTATTAATTCTGGTACTTGCTCAGGCGTCTCGTCTTGTAAACTCGATGTGACGGCCGTTGCCCACTTTTTCACTGTTGCGTCTTTCTTGGCATCATCGTCGGGAACATTTGCTGCATCTTCCGCGTCTTCCGGCTCTTCCGGTAGCCATGCTTGGTGCTTCTCACCGAGACCTTGGATCATGCTAACCAAGTTGCCATATTTGCGGTCGAGTTGCCGGATGCTCTCAGCATTACTTTGAAAACGCCCAATGCAGACTTCATGACTTCGTGGTAGTTCATGCTTGTGCTTTTCGAAGTATTTAGCGACGTCCTCCGGAGCATGTTGATCGAGGAATCGGATTGGGCAAACTGCCCCAGAACCTTCGATGGAGGCAGATGCAGATGTGGAAAGTAAATCATTGCCGCAGATTTCTGCCCTGATCGGGTCATTGAAAGACGGGCGTTTCGAGCGTCGACCTTTGAGGCTCATGTGAGAGGTAGAGCTCCGCGGCGTAGCAAGGGGACTCTGTCTCGTACTGCCGGATGCGAAGGGGCACCCAAGTCTACTTGGTGTTCCAACAGTTGTAAAATCTTTTTCCAGCGGCGATGTAAGCCCGCTGGTTTGTAACCGAGCCAGTGGTTCTTTGTCTGCCTGGGGTCCGCTCCAGATCTTCACACCAGTATCGACGGGTGGAGTGGATAGCTGCACCGAGGCCTGCTCAGCCTTCTTTATCAACTCCACATGCTCTTTAGAAACAGCATCACCCCTGTTCTCCAGATGTTCAAACCAATTGGATGCTGACAAATCCGGCTTAGAAGCAATCTGCGCTAGGTCTTGTAGAAAAGCCTTGTGGTCTTGGGCGAGGGTGTCGGGCGAGAATTTTTTCAAAAGCTCGAGATGCTAAATGAAGATGGTTAGTCTTCAAGGTGACGATTTGCAATGGAAAAAGAAGAATCGCAAGTGAATGGGAGAGATCAGTAAGTGGTAAAAGGTTGTCTGTCAAAGCCGGAATACGACTGCAGGTCTAGAGCTAAAGTTTTTCATCACAAGAAGAAAGGGGGTAGTGGTGAAAAATGAGATGTCTCTTACCTGCTGTTTTGCCCACAGTAGTTTGCTCTCAAGCTGTCGTTGCTGCTCGAACAACGTCTGGTATTCCCCGCTCAAGGCTGCAAACCCATCGGCAAGCCGCTCCGCCAATTCGTGCACTGAAGACATCATTTCCTCAACCATGACGAGTCTGTTATGTACTCGCCAAAAGGGACAAAGAGAAATTCTTCACGTGTACGTTAATGCGACAGCGCATCGCTGGTGGTGAAGTATTAAAGAGAGAAAAGAAGAGTGGTGGTGGTGGTGGTGGAACGGAAAACAAACTCAGAATACCTAACGGTCTCGGCTAGCTCCATCACGTGGGCGACCAGGGTCCCTGGCGACGGCAAGGACGGGACCACGAATTCTTGGAAGTCGCGTCAACGAACTGGAGCACTCAGCCTCAACAGCGCCCCAAGTTACTTACGTAGAGTTTTGCCATTGAGCGTTTATTCTTATACAGCATGCCGCCTGATTTATGAAAACTCAATTCTGTCTTTTTCTAGCGCACTGTTTCACCACTTGCATGATCAACCAACTCACTACTGCCACGAAACCCTCCTAAATTCGCTACAGTTCACCAATCCCCCACGATGGCCTCGCTCCACAAACATGGCATATCCAAATGGATTGCATCATCTCCGCCCGTTGCTTGGACAGTTCGCCAGCTGCGCGAGCTACTCATTGGCGCTCTTAGGCAGGGTCCAATTCCCCAGCATGTCGCATTCGTGATGGACGGCAACAGGCGTTTTGCCCGCGAACAACACATTGAGACTGTAGAAGGGCACAACATGGGCTTCGAGGCTCTGGCCAGGGTAATACTCTCCATAGTTGGTCTGGTCTTTTGCCTTGCTGAACCGTTCTTTAGATCCTCGAAGTTTGTTACAAGGCCGGCGTCAAGGTCGTGACAATTTACGCATTCAGCATTGAGAACTTCAAGCGTTCAAAACACGAAGTCGATGCTTTGATGGCTATGGCGAAGCTCAAGTTGCTGCAGTTGTCGGAACACGGAGCTTTACTCGACCGTTATGGTGCAGCGATTCGCATTCTCGGTCAACGCAACCTCGTGAAGCCGGATGTGATCGAGGCTATTGATAAAGCAGTGGCTATGACTGCGCATAACAAAAGGTACATGAGGGCAAAAGAACATTCGATCGAGCGTGTCTAACCACGTTACAGGACAATTCTCAACGTCTGCTTCCCGTATACCTCGCGCGACGAAATCACAACAGCCGTTAAGTCCACAGTAGAGCAATACAGTACCCCTATAGATACCGTCCAAACACCGTCTAAACGCACATTCTCCGAATCACACATCACTCAACACATACGGAAGCAGATGGTAGGGGAAGACAAGGATGGTCCGCCGGCACAAGACCACTCACGGTCGGCATCGCCGGCAGCGAAATCGATAGGAGACAGTAACTCATCGGCTACCTCCACAGCGATCAACTCTTCGGAGAAGGGCGATGTTCCGTCTCCAGGCCCATCATACCTCGATGCAGAGACAATCTCAATTGAGACGCTCAACAACAACATGCTAACCGCTGGTGCCCCGCCCCTAGATCTACTTGTTCGTACATCTGGGGTGGAAAGACTTAGCGACTTCATGCTCTGGCAAAGCCATGAAAACACGTCTATCGTCTTTCTCAAGGCCTTGTGGCCCGAGTTCGACCTGTGGAATTTCCTCCCGGTACTGGTTGAATGGCAGTGGCAGAAGAAGAAACTCCAAGAGCAGCAACGAAGTCGCGGTATTAAGAATGAATGAGCGGTCTATATTTTGCTCGAAATACGTTTAACAGCGATCTGGTCGAGATCTTAGGGGGCAAGAAATACGCATGGTTATGTTTGTACCCATCGAGAGATACCCAAAGCAAGCAGGCCCCAAAAACCAAACAAAAAAAAAACATGTTCATAGAGCGGTAGAGCAATCGAACAAATTTTAGGTTCGTCCAAAACAATACCAACATGCAGTCTTTTTTAATTATCCAAGAGTCACATCAGCGGTCTGTTTAGCTTCGTTTGTTTTCAAGTTACACAAAAAGGCGGTCGGCTGGCTGGCTAAGTAGGCAACTCAGTCGACGAGTTGTCCTTATCTCTCTGTATCATCTGACCTTTGTACTCTACACTAGTCCGCGCGCCTGTTAAGCGGCGCTCCGGCACCAAGTCCCTTGTGTCTAGATTGTATCACCATTCGTCATTTGTAACAAAGAGTCGCAAATGCAGATTGGCTAGTCATTACGCTGCTTCTACCAAGATTTTTTTCTTCTCTTTTTTTTTCCTTTTATTCTTCTTTTGCCTTGAAAATCATCGCTGTAGCCTACAAAGGTACATACACACCTACAACCAACCCAGACCACATCTGTAAGGTGGCTTTCGCGAGGAAGCTTGGCGGATGCGGCCCAGTTCTATCATCGTATCATTCCTGACGCGGATAAATAGAAGTCGACATTGTCACGTCTAACATCTTTGGATCCACCCTACAGTACGAAACGTCAACATGGCGACCTTTCTCACTCTCCCCCTGGAACTAAGAGAGCTCATCTACGAATACATCTTCTCGACCTTCACCATCAAACACGGCTTTGGAATCACCTCATCAGCAAATCGCACCGCACTGCTCCTAACCTGCAAACAAGTACATCACGAAGCATGGCGCCATCTGCCTTTGAACGCAAACTTTGAATTCCGCGGTCCGGAAACTATGCTCAACACCCTCCTCGACGCAGGCCAGGCCGTGATAACCCGAGTGCGCCATGTTCGCATCAAATCGTTTCCTTTCCCGCTGTACGCGAATGGGCGCCCGAACTACTATCCAACGTACTACTGCCACAATGCGCTTTCTCTCCTTCCTGGACTGCACTTGGATCGGCTGGTCGTGGAAGACAGTTTTCACGGGTTTGGACTCGTCGATGGCTGGAGAGATGTCGTGACTTACTTTGATATAGAGGGGTTGTTGAAGAGTGATGCTTGGAGGGAACTCGTTTATATCACGCCAAACACCGACTTCATCGCATCTGGCTATGATCATCGTCGAAAGAGGCTTGCGCAGCCAGAGACTTGGGATGCTTTGCTCAAGGAGAGGGACGGCGAGACGTCAGGTGCAGAAGTGGAGATGTGGATCACTCCTAAATCAAGCAGCAGCAGCAGCAGTCAAACTGGACCGGCAAAACCCCAATCTTGGTCCGCTCTCCCTGGACACGAAGTCATCGAGAATTGGCGGGTTGCTGGTCCGGAGCAGGATCTCAAAGGTGAAGTTCAGATCATCGCTCGTAGAGGCAAGAAAGCGAACGTCGTCCAGACCGGTGTGTCTCAGAATCAGACGTGGCAGGAACTCAAGAACAAAGAGGGTGGATTCTCTCCCAAAGGTCAGCAGCCATGCATGCAGCTTTCATCAATATTTGACCCGAGTAAGAACAAGTGCTGACAAGAGTACCCGCAGATTGGACGCCCTATTATAACGATATGGCGGATGCTGTTGGATGGGTATATGGAGGCTGGGGTCGTCGTATGGAACTCGCGCATGTTGCCCTTGGTCAATGATGTCGGTTACCTATGCCCATTTACCGCTTGCGGGACTGCCAATCCGGTTGAATGGGGACAATTGATTGCTGCCAAGTTTTTTTTTCTTTTTTTTTGCGGCTCTTGTATCCCCATGTCGTATCCCCAAGTGTTTGGTTGTCCATTTGGTAGCGTCCAACCGAGACGCATGGCAATGTTTGTTTCAGGTACAAGAGCGGATGATCTACCCCACATGTAGATCTTACACGGCGCGCTGTTTTACCCGCAGAGTAGATTTCCATAGCGAACGCATACATTTCCTGTTTAGTGGTCGTAATTCACTTGAAAGAATCAGCGTTCGGCAGAAAGTTGACAAAGTCCAAGAACGCCATGTGTCGTGGGGTCTCCAGGTGCACTTTTCAATCTCCACATTTGCGCTTTCATGGTCGCTTTTTCATGTATCTGTCCCGTACACAATGCCCTTGAAATGCCACACTCGAATTTTCTTAACGGCAGTTCTATGTCTTTTTAGCATATTAGTGTTCTTCAACAAATTTCCCTGCTGGCCGGGAGGTTTCCCCAGCCCATCCAATTCCTCGAGAGATCCAAGATTAGGTACCATCGCAAACAGAACTTTGGGTGTGAGTTATCGCAGCAACCTCTCCAATGTCCGAGGACAACTATTCTAATTACTTCCATACAGTTTGAACAAATCTTCGTGATCAACGCCCCATGGCGGACAGATCGAAAAGATGCCATGTCACTCATAGCTTCCTATCACGACATCTCTTTCAAATGGATCAACGGAGTCAATTCCACTCAGATAACGGACTCTGCGTTTCCTCCAGGAAAGCATCAGGAAATCCCCCCAGGCGCCCGCGGGTGCTGGAGAGCCCATATGAATGCTTTACAACAGTGCGTTTTTTTTTTTTTTTTTTTTTTTTTTTTTTTTTGTATCAATCACCTTTAGAAATGTGTGTGTGTGTTGGCGAGGGTTAACACACTCTCAACAGTGTCGTAGCCCAAAACTTATCCACGGCCCTCATCTTTGAAGACGATGTAGACTGGGATATCAGACTACGCTCTCAACTGTTAAACTTATCCCGCGCCTCACGCAACCTACCCAAGCTCATCACCCACGCCAACAAAAAGCCACACACGTCCCCTACAATCCCACAAAAACAAACCCAAGACCCCATCGACCTCGCACACCGTTCCTCCATGCCAATCTCCCAACTCACCTCTACCTCCATCTCCAACGAAGCTCCCTACGGCGTTGACTGGGACGTATTATGGCTAGGCCACTGCGGCGCCACTCTCCCTCCACCATCTCCCATGTCCCCAGACCGCATTGTGCAGCTCAACGACGAGACAGTCCCTTCCCCATCGCACCTGCGACGCCGGCGCAACGCAGCGCAGGACGAATTCGCGAGCTTGTACCCGCCATACACGCGAGTGTACCATCGCACGGCGAACAGCACGCTTTGTCTGCACGCGTACGCCGTGACGCGGCGCGGCGCTCGCAAGCTTTTATACCAGTTCGGAATACGCGGACTTGGCCAGGGGTATGATTTCGCGTTGAGCGATTACTGCGGCGGCGGCGCGCGGGGGGAGAGAGAGGGCGAAGGCGAGAGGCCAATGTGTTTGACGGTTCAGCCCCCGCTGTACAGTCAGTTCTGGAGTGAACGTGGTGAAAGCGATATCATGGCTACTGGACGCGAGGGGAGGATGTCTGGGAGTAGGTATATACGGCGGAGCGTGAGGATGGGTTTAGAGGGGTTGGTTGGTGGGCTCGGGGACGATGTTGTTGGTGATCAATGGCCTGATGGAGAGGTATGAGTGGGATTGTCATGATATAGTTGATGTATCGATTTTTCTGCTCTTGTCACTCATCAGCTAGGGCGGATGGGTGCTTGCTTGAATGTACGATGTACAGAAAAGTAGCTATATAATCCCCCCTGTTTTCTTATTGGTAATAAAGCTACGCTCTTTAGAACACTGAATAGAGCGTCTCGATTAACTATCCAAATTATTAAAGGAAGAGAGAATGTGGGAATCTGACTAATTGGAACTTGTGCATAGCTAAAGTGAAAAATCGTCGGAACATGCAACAATCCGAGACCGAAGGCTCAAGTGCTAGCTGTTACTGACGATTGTTAAGCATCATATCCATACATAGGTACATGTTACTAATGTTTTCTTCGCTATCAATGGGATGGCAAGGTTAATAATTGTTTGTATGTCTGTTATGCAGTTGATGAATTTTTGGTTGTCTACCTTGTCTATCTATATTTTGTTTTCCTTGCGGACTACCTATCGATACCTATACGTATGATACATCCCATTAAAAGACAGGAAGAAAGGTGTAGATAAGTAGGGCATGTAAATAGAAATATTCTTTCGTGATCAATAGGGTGGCAAAATCAGTAATTATTCATGTTTGTTACGCAGTTGATAAATTTTTGTCGGTCTGCCTTGTCTGTTCATAGTTCATCTCACCCTCCCCCCCCCCTTACGGACTACCTACGTACATGATGCACATTCCATTCCATCCATCCATCCGTCCATGCACTCAAAAAGAAAAAGGAGAACAGAGAGAGCGAGTAGGGATATTTCCGAAAAATTACGAAACCAACCAAACTGAAAAAAAGTGAGAAGAGTAGCAAAGATGATATCCCCCAAATGATGTCCTGCGACCCAAAGAGACAAGGGGAGGTTGAAAAAAAAAAAAAAAAAAAAAAAATCCCATCGGGGTTTTGGTATCCATCCCATTTGAAACAAAGTAATCCGAAATAAAACAATACAAGAAATGAAGAAAAGGAAAATCGTTAATCGTGTGTGTGTTGCAGGACTCGGGTTTCCAGTGTCACAGTGTTGTGCTACGCCAGGGGAAAAACAAGAATAGTCCCACAATGTCAAAAGGTATAAACAAGAACATAAAACGCGTCTTCCACAGGCATGCACCCTTCATCCGATAAACCCGTGCATTATTCTCATGCAACTTTCTTTTCCCTCCGGAACATGCCCGTGAACATCTGCTTCAATCCCTCGCTCCTCCTCCGATTCTCTTTCTTCTCTTTCTTCTCCTTCTTCTCCTTCTTCTCCTTGGGCGGCTTATCCTTGGATTTGGAGCGTTGCTGCTGTTCCTTCTTCTTGGCCGCTTTTTGCTTCTTCTCGTTGACCACAACCATGCTTGTCGGTCGCTTCTTCATACCCCCGCCCTCTACGACGCCCGAGTCCCAGAGACCTGCCGTAATTACCGGATCATAGGCAGACCTTGCTTTCTTTGCGCGCGAATCGATCCGAGGGGATGGGAGCAAGCCGTTATTGACATTTTCGGTGCTGGGGAAAGGGTCCGCAGATGGAATTGGCGTTAGTTTGTTAGGAGAATTAGAGAGAGTAGGCGTAGGTGGTAAAGAGAGCTCTTTGATGCGCAGGATTTCGTTACTCCGTTTGACTTGGCGCTCTTCCTCCGTCTCAGTCAGAATTTGCTCTTCGAGAGCCAGGCCGAATTTCTTCTTGCTACCTGAGCGGCGAAGGTCTACTGTGCCCGTCGAATTGGCGCGTCGGGTACGTGTCTTGGTGGGAGACGAGGGTGCGGAAGGGCTAAGCTCGGGAGTCGCATTCGTGAAGCTCGAATTTCGTTGAAGAAGGTGTGTGCTTGTTCTTATGATCCTTGGGATGGTTCGGTGGCTTTCATCAACGGTGGATGCTGGAGAGGCAGAACGAGGCGAATCGACAAACGGCATAGAGACAGCACGAGAGACAAGGGGGGGACAATTAAGTTTAGAGCTAGAGTAGGCAGCAGACCAGTTCTCACAGAAGGCAACCCAGACACCAGAAATGACAATGAAACGGCGGAGAGCATCATCGGTCGTGACAGACATACGGTCGCCAGGAGGATCCATAAATGACTGCATATCGATGCTGGAAGGTGTCGCAAGAGGAGTCGGTGCAGTAGAATTGGTTTGACCTGGCGTGGGCGGAGAGGTTGCGGTGGGCATCACATAAGAATCATTAATCTCAATACGGCCTCGAGTCAACGAAGCGATGACAGGATGGCGTCTCGAATTCGCACTAATAGTACTGAAGTTGAATTTGGTTTCATCGGACGCAGACGTGGGAGAGGTTGTGGCTGAAGCGTTGGACATGGTGGAGCGGCGTCGGAGATGGGCCGATTTTGGCACCCAACGGGACCTCAACGACAGTCCATGGTCATCAGTATAGGTCAATTCGTAGCCACCGTTCGGCGTCGCGCTCACATCCCAAGTTTGGCCATTGTCCAACAAAATCTCGGCTCGTGTAGAGACTCCTTTCTCTTCCTTGGAAGGACAGATGACGGCCACGACATCCCTGGCGCCCCATGCTTCGTCTTCTGCCTTTTCCTCGCCATTACGGTCGTACCCTCCGCAGCTGACAATCAAGATATCGTTGGGTGTAAGTTTTCTGGACTGGAAAGTGCGACAGAGACGACGAGAAGACACGGGACCCAGAATGGAGTAAGGGACAGCTTCGTACACGGGTTTCGGACGGCGCGAGGCGACAACTTGGTGGAGTTGCAGCAAAACCTTGGGGCGAACGGAGATCTTCTTCTGTGTGGAGGTTGGCGGAGGCAGGGCCAAGTTGTAAACAGTTTTGGGGCGCAATGCCCGCTTTTTGGGCTTTTCCTTCAAAGATGGACTGGTGCTTGAGGTACTGGGTCGTGAAGGAGAAGCGGTCATGGAAGCATCGGTAGGCTGTACGGAGTTGTTGGCGTTGTCATGTTCAGGAGAGGTGGTGGAGGCATGGGAAGGCGCAGGGCTGGGAGATTGCCTGCGCAGAACGCTGCCGAGGATGGAAAGTGGCATTTGGAGGAAGGAAGCATTCGCAGGAGACGGGGAAGATCGAGGAGGTGAGTGATGATGGTCCGCGTTCAGCATGTCCAGTGCCATGGTGGGAGCAAACAAGCTACTTCTACCTAGAGAAGCACATATACTTGTAGGCGCTGCTCAATGCGGTGCATGCCTCTGTCGTCTGGATCGTATCGTGTTCGTATTTGGACGGCCACAACATACAAGACTTTTGTACAGGTGGCGGTACTGATCAGGCTACTTTTGGTAGAAATGAAAGGCTAGTGTAGTGATTGTTAGTTTCTGGGGAAACATGATGGTGGGCAGACGGCGTAGTAATTATTCAGGGGCGAAGGGGTAGGGCCTTTGGGGCGGTGGGATGGGATGGATGGATGGATGATGGTGCCAGTGCAGTAAGAAAGGCTGTGCGCTTGTGGGCAGTTCAGCACATGCCCTTGCACAGCCGTTCATAGCGCCCACATAAAATCACCCCGGTGACATGGTAAATGGCTTTAAAAATTCGGGGCATGTACCGACCGTATAGAAGATGTACCCTAAATTGTAATCCTCTCACAGGGCTGACGCCACGGTTCAAGCCACGGCCGGTGTGAGATGGTGTTGCCGCTCCGTGCGCCTCGTATACACCGCCAGGGTCCCACGCAGTCTTGCCCCAGCTCTGCTTTGGATGCGTTGTCAAACAATTGAGAAACCCTATTATTCCTCACGAATGGTGAGTGTGACAGAGATGGAAGGAATGTTTCAGGGAGAGTCAACTACTGTGTAGGTAGGCCAAGGCAGAAACAAAGAGAAAGGAAAATGCAGAAGGCGGCGTCCGTCTGGTGTGGTGGCCAGAATGCATTGCATTGCGGATGAAGCGGGTCTCCAAGCCATCATAATAAAGCATGAGGGGAAAGGCAAAAAGGAAAGGGGGATGGATGTTGCCTTCGCCGACCTTCCGGGCCTAACGTCGAACAGAACAATGAAGCCAGCTTATGATCTGACAAGCTTTGTCCGGCATCTTTCATCCTCCCCGGGTCCGCATAAGTACTCTGGGCCTGATTCGAGCAAATCAGCAGCTCAAAAACCCGAAACACCAAGGACCCATGCCCCATGTGCGCTCCCTTTTCTCCTTTGGAACCTTTGCATTTGCGCCGATGCTTGGGTTATATCCAGCCCATCATGCCCGATGCCGGGGCTTTGATTGGGCACTTCTTTGTTTCATACATGCTGCTACAAACAAAATCTCCTTTCTGCATCACTGTACTGTAGCCTGTAGGTACTTTCCGTACTGTGTAATTAGTTAGTTATGTACTCTGCAGAGTCTGCACCCAACTGATGATTGTACATAGGTACATAAGTACTAAACGCTCGGGTGAATGCTGAGATTGATTGCTATAATTAAGCATCTGCAAAGGATCCAGGCAATCTCCTTCGCCCAGCAAAAAGCCTCTTCAGCTTGCGCTAACCTCCACCAAAGTACATAGCACATCCTGTCCGCGTATGATTAAACGAATACGATGGTCGATGCGTCGGTCGAAAAATTGTACTCACATTTAGGTGACTTACTTTTCTACATCTCACCTAAGTTGATGAGTTGTTCCTCTCCATCGTGCATCTATTTTGCGAGCATCCGCAGCCACCCGCCTATCGCATCAGTAGGGTCAATACCAAGTAATTATATTGGTGCGCATTGTTAGCCAGAATGGGAGTCGACCAGGCGCCCTCCAAACGCACGGTACGTACTGCGTACTGCCTACAGTAGTAAGAGTAGCTAGCCAACAAATCCAGGCCACCAATTTCCCTCCCTCTCTTCCTTTTCTGGCCCCGCTGTCTTCCATGCGTGCTTGCTTCGGGCGAAACGCGCTCTCAGCTGAGAAACCAAATTGCAGCAACTCTTGCGATGTTCACGCTTCTCGGCGATTGCGGGGTAATTTTGACCCGCGCCGATTGATTCGCTTACTTCTAAGGTTCCAGAGACCGACCTCGTGACGTGACCTCGACTGTTGCAACTTACCAGACTCAGTCTTCAGATGTTTGTACTAGTACGCGTGTTTATAGTTTCGCCAGCATTGACTGATTGCAAATCGATCTGCATCTTTGAACCCATTGCTGTCGCAGCCTCGAGCAACTGTCTGGCCCCTTTGAACTTACCATCGTCATTTCTGTCGTGGATGAACACAAATGGATTCCTCGCTCCAACTTACCGAGGCCTTAGCACCATGGCGGAGCGGATTCCACGCGTCTACCATTTGCAGAATCTTCTCGCTTCGCCCAAGTTATCCATGAAGAAGAGAAAAACCTTCACCACTATTCACCGCTTCGCTTGACATTCCCCCTCCATCAGTGCAGCTGGCCATCGTGCTACCTCTAGGCTTGCCATTTTCTTGCTCGTATTGTAATCGGATCGGCCTCCCTTCATCCGAAGCTTCCGCTGCCAGTTGCATCTTCTTTCTGCTTTCATCTTTTTTAGTCCGACCGAGTGACCCACGGAGCCAACGGGACGAGGCTACGACGTCAGTTCCCATCAAACTGTACTAATCACGGACGACCGTGATACCGCTTCCGAAGGCATCCGTTTCCATTCCCGTTTCTGATTCTACAACATATCCAATGTCATTGGCCGATATCCGCCATGTGACTCCAAGTCCCTCCATCGAGCGACTCGTCCAATGGTTTCGTGAAAACAACGGCTGGCTTAATCCTGATGTAGACATATCGTACAGTGAATCGCATGGCTTTCATGTTTGTGCTACTCGATCTCTCAGCTCACCGGTCATTGTCAGATGCCCCCTTACGCTTACTATATCTCACCTTAATCTGGATCACTCCCAATCCACTGTGCCTCACGTAAACAGTCAGCTTCAAACATGTTTGGGAAAAGTTCCGAAGGACGTCCTGACCTACCTGCTTCTGGTGGAGCAGAGATGTCTAGCCAAAGAAGGGAAATCAGCGTGGCAACCCTACTTTGACTGTCTCCCGAGCCCACATGAAATGACAACGGCTCTTTGGTTTGGTGATGATGATTTGCGCTATCTTCAAGGGACAGACTTGCTTCCAGCTACAAGGGAGAAGAAGAGTCTGCTGGAAGCAGAATACCACAGCGCAGTGACAGTTTTAGCAGAACTGAATGTGAAGCTTGACTCTGCTAATTTCGCCTTGTAAGTTATTATAAATCTGAATCGATTTCAAAATACGATACGATGCTTATTTGAAACACTATTCACATTTCCTTGAAATTATCTAGGTCGTGCAGACTTGTGCGCTGACCAATTCTAGTGAGGATTACTTGTGGGCGTTTACCATAATGTCTTCCCGGGCTTTTGTATCTACCTACATGCTGCCAAATATAGACACCTTTCCTATTCTGTTTCCCGTTCTGGATATTCTCAACCACTCCACTGATGCAAAAATCAATTGGGCTTTTGACAAGAGCTGCTTTTCCCTTGAACTGGCAGACCCAACATCCGTACTGCCGGGACATCAGATCTTCAACAACTATGCACCCAAACAAAATGGAGAGCTGCTCATGGGGTATGGCTTTTGCATACCAGATAACCCTATCGAGCAGTTCGCTATCAAGATGAGACTGCCACCGGATATGGTAGAAGCGGCAAGGGATATGGGATTATACAATCCGGACCAAGTCCCCTTCGGTCTGCCAGAGTCTGTAGTTCATAACGACCAAAGCGCGGAACAACACTTTTTACGAGTACGTGGCCACCCATTTGGACGCTACGACATTGATGTGCCTTGGTTACGAGGGATCCCACCATGGATCGTTCATTCTACTTTCGTCGCAACCGTAATGCAACTTGGACACACGCCTGAGAACACCAACTTCCGCAAACCTGCCGGCATCCTAGTACTCCACGTCCTACTACAAATATACGGAGCGATCAAAGCGAAGAGTCTCCTCCTCCCACTTAACCCCCACAACCACGACACCACCTATTCCAACGAGAAGCAAAAGTACGCAGACATGTACCGCAACGGACAAGCCAAAGTCCTCCACTCCATCCTTACCGAACTCGAAGCCGTCCTCTCCAACCTCCAACTCCACAACCAACTCCCAACACCCACCCCAGCCCTCCTCACCACGACCGAAGCCCTCCTAACCCTAAAACAAGACTACCCAACGCACTTCCACCACGCCACTACCGCCATCGCAAAAACCTACAACATCCTCCCCCTCCAAACCCCCACTACCACCACCCAAGAAAAAGACCTCTGGACCATCCTCATCTTCCTCTTCGCCTACCTAACCCTCACAACATCCCCACCCCCCTCACCGTCATCCCTAATCCCCTCCTGGATCCTCGAATACCTCGAAATCTACACCCTCCCTTCCATCGCTTCCTTACCCCCCAACAACAACACCGACGACGACGACACCTTCGACGAAACCACCCTCGGCGCCTTCATCCTCGACGCCCCGACCCCAATCTCCCACCTCAACACCCTCCACGCCCGCGTCCCGCAAGCAACCCTCGACGAGCGATATGGCGATTTGCCGATCTGGGACGATGAGGATGAATTGGGGTTGCAGAGGTTGGGGGATAAGGTTCTGGCGTGGGCGACGGGTGTGGTAGATACATATGCAGTCGAGGTGCCGTCTGAGAATGGGAGGGTAGCGATGTACATGAGGCCTTTTAGCGCGGTGCCGGTGGAGGAAGCGTGGGTTTATGAGGATGGTAAGGGGATTTGATTTGGTTATTGTGTGTTTTTTTGGGATGAGTGGAGGGGTGATGTTGGTGGTTTTTTTTTTTTTCTTTTTTTTTTCGTACAGTTCCGGGACGTTTGTCTCCGACCGTTTTCGTTTTCGTCTGAAATCTTAAAAGTTTTGAGCGCGATAGGTTTGGTCACGTACCGCCATTATTCTAGTTCCGCTCTGAATTATGTATCTTACATGAAAATCAAAAGGTATCATTCAAACAGTTATGTATTCATTCGGACGCGATCTTTTTTTTCTTTTGGCAATACAGGTGGCCCCTGCCTTTTTGGTTATCATGTCTTTTTTGTTTGCTTGTTTGTTATTTTTGTTCGGGTCCAACACCCTTCACAATTGTTATTTGAAAAATAGACGAGAAACAGATTACGAAGCTATTAGAGATTAGTGAGGGAAACTACAAGCTACTCGTGCTGAGGAAGGGTACTCATCCAACAAATTAACCTACTGTACGTTATCACCCCAGTCAACTTTTCAACACACAAAAAGATAATCTGTAATTGAAAGATTATTCAATGAAAAGTACAAAACTCCTTAAAACGCCGCCCCACCCACAACCTCTCAACCCATTCCCTCAATTCCCCTCTCAATTCCTCAAACTCCCACCTCCCAAACCTTTATTCCGCCAGAAATTCAAGGCTCCTCTGTAGGCTCGAACTCATCGTCATGTATAGGATTGTAGCACACTGGGCATGTGACCTGGGTCCTGAGCCAGGATTGTAGACATCTATGTCCAATGACATGACTGCATCGTTTGATCTCAATTGGGTGTTCAGGGGCGGGGAGAAGCTGAGTGTCCTCGCGAGTAAGAAGGCGCTTGAGTTTGTCCTTCAACCTGAAATAGGTATTTTTGATCTTGGGACGGAGTTTTCGGTAAAGGCTGACGATATTGGTGAAGCCTTCGGGGGGTGGCCCGGGTAGGGAATGGCCTCGTCCTTGAGACTCTTGCTCCCCTATCTGTCGATCATGTTGTCCGTACATGGTAGTTGTAATTGGGATAGGGCGTTTGAGCGGGCCTTCACAGATCGGGCAGGTTGGCGGTGGTGGGGTGCCAGATCTGTTATTCGTGGCGGGAGACATATTGTTTGGAGGATTGCTATCGGTAGCTGGAGAAGTGTTGTTTGGAGGATTGCTATCGGAAGCGGGAGAAGTGTTGTTTGGAGGGTTGCTATCGGTAACGGGAGAAGTGTTGTTTGGAGGGTTGCTATCGGTAGCGGGTGGCATGTTGAATGGTCCAAACAAGGAAGACATGTTGTTTAGCGGTTTGTTCTCGGTGGTAGTTTTCACGGGCTGTTTGTCTCAGAAGGCTCAAAGCTGACGTGGTGATAGGATTGTTATGATAATGGTGAGATGAAAACGAACGACTGGCGTTGAGACGCGAGCAAAGACACTCAAACAATAGAACTAGCGGCTGTTGATGTTGATGTTGATGTTGATGGTGATGGTGATGGTGATGGTGATGGTGATGATGTTGTTGTTCTCGTCAGACTCGATGGAAAGGGGACAGGTAAGTCCATGAGTAGAGGAGGAAGGAGAGATTGTCCACAGTGACTGCGACTACCGGCCTTGACGACCAACGTTATTTCCCTCCGTAAAAGCATTTGCGGGAGGCCATCAATTACTTGAGGAGCCACAACATTACATGCTAGTAAACTTTGATTTTGGTTGATATACTAATCGACCATATACATGATCTTGTATATGCGCTGAAGATAAGCGGAAACTCGCAAAGTGACTGGGTGAGGTGGTCGCCATTTCCAGTCATGTACATGTACCCGATCCGCTCTTTCTCTCAATTCTTTCACGACCAAACTCAGCCAGATTCAAGACTCATCCATTTCCCAAACTCCGCTGACGTTAGGATGAGCAAAAAACCAATCCACCAAGGCTTCGACGAACCAATGCCTGACCTGGTCGAAAAACTGTTCTCCTTCTCCGTGACGATTATCGAACCGCAACCTAAGCACATACATCGATGGAGCTATGTTCCGTGGAACTTGGAGATCAAATGGAATCGATGGGTTTTGAAGATTGACGGGAACAGGTGCCACCTGACCATATAAGTATGTTTCAACGATGGCATCCCTGAGTTCGTCTAGATTTAAATCCTCGACAATCTCCCATAATGTCTGCGAAATCTCCGCCCTCATCTCAGTCTGTGAGGGAAGTGCCGCGGTAGAACCAGGCGTAAGTCTGTCATCGAAGAAGAAGTCGTGAATCTCATCCACCACGGAAGTAAAGAAGGAATCTTCAAGATCCCAGTCGTCGTCGGACTCATCTTTCCCAAACAGGACGTCACGACATATTGGGCACGTGTTTCCCCTTTTGGTCCACTCATCCAAGCAAGACATGCCATGAATATGTCCACAGTTAATAAGGCGAGTTGCGAGATGGGGGAGAGACGTCTCTTGGAATGGTATAGGGACCCCGATCTTCCTAAGCTCGGCGAGATCCACGAATGTGTCATGACAAATGGGGCACATGTTTTCCTCTAGAGGGAGCTCACTGGTGAGGACTTCGGTTCCTTCCCGGACAAAGGCGTCCAAGTCTGGAAAGGGCGGCATAGTTGCTAGGTGCGCGCTTCCCTGACGTTTGATGAGTTGGTTGATTTGGTGCAAACTTCGTGGTTGAACTCACAAGGAATGACTGTCGAACTGGCCTGGGGGTTGATGGTAGGGCGACGTTCGTTGACACACAGCGATACGAGCATCTTTATAGTGCGTGGTTAGTCACGTGTAAAGACAAACACTCCAGAGTCTTGGCACCACCTTCACCTTTACCATTGACAGGGTCATTGCAGAGAGGTCAATTTACTTTATACGTGCAACTAATAGCGCTTCCATCGTATTGTAGTACGATTATACGGTTCGATATCGTACGGCGAATCGTACCAAACGTGCACGTACAAGGAATTGGACTGTTTGGTACGCTGCGTAAACGTATGAGGGGTGTACGGTACGATTCGCTTTACCTATTTTTTTAGTTTTATGGTCATTATAGAGGGTGAATAGTATTGAATGATATTAATAGGGAGATTATTACGTGATCTTTTAAAGAAAAACCTTAGTACTACATGTGTATAGGAAGCCCTTCTATATTAGTGAATATATTATATAGTAATTATAAGGGAACTATTCTTATATAATAAATTACTCTACTATATACTACGACTATATATATATATACATTGTAATTGTACGACGTATGTTTGCTACAAACAGGGCGTACATTTGCGTATTAAACGCCCTTCAAATTTGTACGGTACGATTTCGTACCGTACAGGGCCAAATTTGGAGCAAACGTAACGTAAAATACCCTGTACGATTCGCTGTTTGTTACGTTGGAAGCGCTAGCAGCCAATTCAATCATTTCACTAAAATATGCACCGTGATATGTGATGGTGAGTCAGAGAACGCAGTTGAAAATGTAACAGGTTGACAGGCGTCTGCCCAGCTCACGTATTTATACTAATAAATCCATAATACGCAGGATCACCACCCTTCCATCGCCGTCTTCCTCCCATCACCCAGGAACAAAGCATACCTTCATTGTGAAGGTGCCTCCATGTGCAGCCTCTCAGTAAGACCCAGTACATCCACGTACCAGCGAAAGAACGACTTTCCAAACGCTCTCTTTATATTGGAAAGCATCTGATTGTCTCCATCAAATGTGCGCAGGTATACAACCAATGCCTCATACGACATTGGTATCTCGATATGAACGCGCCACTCCTCCGCCGCAATCTCAACCAAATCTGCCATCTGAGCGGCAGATAGCCCTCGTATCGCCCTCCTCAAAACTAAATTCATCTGCGACCTCACAAACGACACCTGCGTAGGGAAAGAAGATTTATGGATATGTGACAGCCACCAGATGACCAGGTGGGCTGCCAAAAGGTACCACGATTCTTTGGGTGCTTCGTATACCATTTGGTCAAATAAGACATCGCGGCAGTATGGGCAAGTATTGTGAGAGACAATCCATGATCCTAGACAGGGTAGGCCAAATACGTGCCCGCATTTCACGATGCGCACTGCCGTGTGCGGCTCAGAGGGGTCTTCGGCTTGTTCCTCCTCCTCATTTTTGCTGTCTTGATGCTCGGGGCTTGTCTGTTTCTCCTGCATAAGATTTTGCGTCTTTTCGATGTATTGTTCTTTACAGACCGGGCAATCTGCAGATGTCGGGGGTGAAGGTACATGCTCCACCCCTTCATCTAAGAAACTGACCACGCAGTCAAAAGGCGGCATTGATACTCGTTAACTTAAGAGAGTCAGTAACAGTTACGAGCTAGGTGGGTTATTTCGATATGCTTACCAGGACTAGTGGTTGGCGTATGGGGTGGATTAGGAAAGCGAGGTGCTGTGCTGAAGGCTCAAAAACAGCGTGGTTGGTTATTTTTATAGTCGGAAATGAGTATTGATAGGCAGCCGTGACGTTGTCAGGGTAGCGATTGGTTGCAAGTGACGCCTTTTCGCGGTGACACAAACGAATAGAGAGGCAAAAGTAAAAGCGTCAAGATGAGTTGAGTAAGCACAGGGCTGGCCGCAGCCAACTATATGGACTAGTTGATTTGGACCGCCAATATTTACCGTCACGATAACAATACGAAACGTAACATCATTTCTGTTCATGACCAGATATAATTCAGTGTCAGCGTGGATTGAACGATGAATTCAGTTTTGATTATTTTAACCGGGAATATGAATTTCAGGCAGATATCAACCGTATCATTCAAGGAAAGTATCACGTCAATCTCACTGCGGAGAACAAATCGATATCTACAGCATTATATAATAACTAGAGCTTCAGTCAAAACCGCGCTACACCTGCTTTGGCAACACTGTTCTGGCGATTGGTTATGGGGAATCATACAGCTCGAAGATGGTCTCGGCTGTCAATGTCAATTTTTTCGAGTCTCGACAACTATCTACACCACTAAACCAAGGGCTTAGTCGATGTCCATGTCATCCTCTCCACGAATGACATGGACATGACTGCCCTGGTTGGCGTCCATGTCGACATCCATCTCCTCATCCTCATCAACCTCCTCTTCCTCGTACTCCTCCATGTCTTCGTCCTCGTCCTCCTCATACTCCTCATACTCCTCATCGTCGTCCTCCTCCTCACTACTTAACTCCCAATCCTCATCGTCCTCATCGTCCGAGAACACTTCGTCCAAGAACCTCACTTGCTCTTCTTCTTTCTCCTCCTCTTCTCCATCCTCCTGCATCTTCTCATCACTGCTGTCCTGTTTGTTCCAGGGAGGGAACAGTTCGTTGTTGCAGGTGGGGCACCTGTGGTGGGTGCTCAGATACTCGTCCAAGCAGGCAAGACCGTGGATGTGGCCGCAGGTCTTGATGCGGACGGCGGCGTGAAGACGGGGGTCGCGGCCAGAGCCGACCAGTTGAGAGATCCTCATGAGGAGGGGGCAGCCACAAACGGGGCAGTCTTGTGGGTTGTTGTTCTCGCCGGGCTGTATGCGTTGGAGGCCGCTCTCCAAGAACTCTTCGTAACTGGCAGACATTTCGTGAGGTAGGGTATGTGTCGAAGATTTGGTGTTGTGGGATTGGTGTCGTCGAAGGGGTGTGGTAAGGGGGTGTTGTGGGACTGATGTAGTCTTCGTACTTTGTGTGTGGTCTTCGTAGGTTGTGCAATGCACAGTATCGTCAGGGGCGTTGTAGGATCGATGTAGCCTTCGTCCGTTGTGCTAAGGCACAGTTATCTTCAATAAGTCAGTAAGGGTTCTGTAGGATTGGTGTATGGGGCAAAGGAGAAGAAGAAGCGGTATGGAGGGGGCAGCTGCGTTATATAAAAGGCGAAAGGCAAGGTGACCCAAAGTTTGGGGCACAGGCAGAAACGTTTTGAAGGTCACCCAGCTTTTAGAATGCAGATGTTAATAGGTGTAAATCAATCCTACAATAACAAAAGGCGTGGTGAACCAAGAAAACGCTTGTGGTTGAAGCTAGCCTACTTGCCCTCAGTGGACCAACTCTCCTTGAGGTAATGTATGGAGTAGTATGTGCTATGTAGTGTGCAGGATGAATAGAAATGGAGATTTGCACGCAAATATTTGCGTATAGCTCTCATACTCTCGCAATTGACCATGTCACTCTAAATATATATAAGCCAGAGTACGCACAACGATTAAAGGTAGAACGAGGTACTCTATTGAAAGGTACGCCGCGACGCACGTCAGCCTATCAAGCATTGATTTGGTGCATCTTCAAGACCACAAGGGTAATCATTAAGCCCATATAGCGCGTCTTTGTTCAATTGTTCGTTTAATTGTGTTTGGACCATGTACACTCTGCTTGCAAGAGAATTGTAAGATCTATGAGTACGACCACGCTAATTTATGATTGAATAAAATACTAAGCACGATAAATTGCATACATAAAATTTTAATTTTTCGAGAAAGATTAGTGGGTGGAGAGACTCCTACGCGCTATAGTTTCCAAACCACCCGCTCGTCGTTGCCTTTACCTCAGAAGGGAAACCACCGACGTCAAACAAACACATCGAGACACATACAACAGCAAAGCGCAAACTTCACGCCACAGCAAATATCCACAAACCAACTCGTACCACACGAGAGAAATATTTACCCTTGTCGCCATTGTTAAATAAATACTCAACTACTCCTTCATCACCTCATCAAAAATTTGGTAGAAGGGGAAAATCCACGCCTGCCTTGTACAGGAACGAACGCAACCATTCAATGGCTCTACCGAAACCACGATCTCCTCCCACACTCTCCGCCGTCCTCTCCGCACTTCAAATCCCCAGATGTACAAACCCTCGGCGAATGTCTCCTTAGTACCCCTCAATTCCTCGTCCCTTTTACCAACTACCGAGACGCCTGCCTTCTTAAGCCGCGCTTCCCTTCACAAGACGATCATCCACAACACTCCACGCCGAGACTCGTCGACCTTTTACCAGCAATCCGTCGCGAAGTCGAAGGGCGAGCAGCAAAATTACGACCACTCGACTCTGCAGCGGACGAGTCGACGCATACTGTGCGGTTATTTTCCTCGTGGATAAGGCGGTTAGTCAGAGAGGAGGGAGGGTGGTACTATGCCAGATGGGAAGAAGGAAGTGCGGGACTGGACGGAATAGATATGGAGGGAATAGTATGTGCGGAGCTGGGCGTACTCTTTGAGTATTTGAAAGCGAGATATAGAAGTTATGGGAGAAGGAAGAATGTGAGCAACAAGGAGGGAGGGCGGGAGGGGGAGGAAGAGGAAGAGGATGAGGAAGAGGCAACTGTGGGATTGATCGAAGATTTGAGTCCGAGTGCTATCCGGCGTGCTATTCTGAGCGCCGCTCGGAGCTGGAGGGGTGAAGAAAGCGAAGATGACGAAGAAGATAAGATTGCAAAACGAAAGGAAGAGGCGGAGGATGATAGCTCGGATGATTTTGAGCCCAACTCGAGCGATAGCGAGTCGGAAGAAGAGTACAATTGTGATATTGACAAGGAGGGCGAAAGTCCACCTAGTCGTCTTATAAGGTTGAAAGATAGGAGGTTGAAGGCTCTTGACCGTCAACTTGAAGAAATGAGAGAAGAATTAGGTAAACCTATGCGGAATTACGCCCTCTCCAAAGTCGACGTCAAGCACTATGACGAGCTCTTCGAGCGTTATCATTCCACGTGGAAACAAAGGACACAAGTCGCTGCAGTACCCTTAGAGACCGTGTACGTGAGGGAAAGGGGTGTTCCCGCGCCCCCACCACCTCAGGTTTGCCATGAACGACAGCAAGGCAACGGAATCTCCGATGCCGAGTTCAATCGCGACGTCTTTATGGATAGACCAGAGGGGATTCCGTACCCGTACAAAAACGACCAACAAATGTTTTTGAACGATCCCAATACGAAGAAGCAGGTGGAGAAGTATGGCGAACCTTACCTATATATGCCGTGTCGCCGCCCTCCTTACCACTTCTATACACCGACCGTGTCTGGATTGAAAGCACACGACCCCCACGACCCCCTGCTCCCTCCAAAGGGAGTTTATAAACCAGAGGTCCCCATGTTCACCGTAACCAACGGCAAACACTCCGTACCATTTGGACCTTATAGACCCAATGTCCCTGCACCACAAGTACCCAACGCTAACAATCTCGCGGCATCTCTCCAAGAACACATCGATTTCTTAGCTGATATCCCCGCGACCAATCCAGCCAACGCCAACGACCCCATGCCACCTCCTCAGGGATTCACCAACCCCAACGTCCCGATAAATCCTCTTCTTGCAGGACAAAATTACTACGCAGACAACGCCCCTATAATTCCAGCATACCACCCCAATCGGATCAATTCATGGTCGAATGCCCCCAGAGCTCCGCATCAAAACACGCCCACACCTCTCCCCGCCCAGAATCCAAACCCCAACTTCGCAACTCCGACATCAGACCCAGAATTCGGAGCGCCATGGAGTCTCTATCCTCCCGCACCACCACCACCACCATCAAGACCACCACCTCCGGCCGCAGCGTCAACGAAGCCAACGCTACCTCCTCCACCGCCCAAACCGAGCTCGCCTCTACCTCTGATAGACTCTCAGCTTCAATACCAAGAGCTCGTCTCACGTGCTAGCTTTGAAAACCGACCACAGCGTCATTTTCGACCCGTACAACCTTCCCTTCCGCCGCCGACGAAACCGTTGAGGGATGTGCTGAGGGGTGCTACCCTCAAAGCCGCTCCCCGCGTGCTGTATTCTTTGTCCTCTGGCTCGGAGGAGGATGCTTCTTCGTGCTCTGTCGAGGAAGGGCGTGCTTCTCCAACCCCTGAATTAGGCAAGCATGTTTTTCCATCTCCTGACCCGCACGAGAATGTTTTTCTACCGCCTGTCTCGGAAAAGAAGGCTTTTTCCTCCCCTGCCCCACACAAGAATGAACTCGTGGAGCAGAAGGGCATATCGGGGAAGAAGCGGCCGTATCCGTTCGACAACAACGACGACCACGACCACGACAAGGAGGGAGGAGAAGGTGAAGGAGATTCCACGTCACCCTCTCCGTATCCTCAATCTCATGCGGTGGATAGGGTTCGTGCGAAGATTCCTGGGTGGGAAGTCGATGGGGAGAGGTGTGGTGAGGGTTGGGTTGTTGTGTGCTGGAAGTAGGAGTGGGTTGGTTAAGTGGTGGTCCATGGTTGATGGTGTTTTGCTCTCTCTTTTCTTCTTCTTTCTTTTTTTTCTTTTTTGGGGATTTGGATGAGGAGGAGGGTTATGTTGTGATGTTTGCTTAGATGGGCTTGTCGAAGTTGATGTAGTGGAAAAAAGGGGATTTTGTGGGTATGTTGAAGAGTTTCGTTAGGAGGTTTTTGTTATTCCTTAATATTCCTTTTCTTTAGTTGGATCGATGTGAGGGACGGCTTTCGGTTGGTATCACGGATTATTCGATTATTCGATGTTTTCCTTGGTTTCTCTCAAGAGAGGAGTAGACATGCCTGAAAGAGGAGTAGTAGACATGCTTTGATCGTCATGCATGAATTAGTTGGAAATAGACATTGCGTACAGAGTTGTTGAGTTGTGATTCGTTCAATCGTTCATTCATTCATTCATTGCTATATGACCATCGTCTATCCTCTCAAGCGTTCATCTCCGAGAACAATGTTTTTAGCCGGACATATCCCTCTGCAGCAAGATCAATCGTGGTTTAGGGGAGAGAAAAATTCGATAGTCGATAAGCTACAGTTGGCATGTTCATCCCGGTATCCAGGATTCATCACTCGGGAACGTGTTCGGGTCGAATGAGACACGTCTCAAGAAATCTCCGCAAACACGGCAACAGCTGTACATTTCAACGTCTAGTCGCAGCATGCCGACATATGCGAGCGAGGCTGCCAGACGGGTGTCAAACTGCGAGGATGCGCCCCGTGGAGGAATGAGAAGAGCGGGTCGCACATGTGGGGCGATTGGGGGTGGTGAGAAATAGGGCTAGGAAAAACTTCCATGCGCAAAAAGAAGAAAAAGCGAGAAAGGCCTAGAAGAGAGACGGCAATGTGTGTGGATTTGATATGGAGCCGCGACAAAAGGCGTTCAATCGGCTCCTTCACATGCATGCGGCCGCGTCGTGCATACACCTTTTCTAAGCGAAGTGAAGAACAGTCGTGTCAGATACGCGCCTCACACGTGAAGGCGTGCCACCTTAGGCACGTACATGGGTCGACGCGTAATATCCAATTGTGAAACGAGCTCACCGGGGCCCGAGACGGGATTCTGGTGGCCAGCAGCAAATAGGGAAGTCGTACACGGTGATGGACAGCATGGAATGAATGGACGACAGGGCTTCCAAAGCGATTTGCCACGTTACCTCTGTCCGCTGAAACGAAAATGCAAATGCTGTGAGTAGTGCAGAGAAGGGTGGAAAGGCTAAGGAGGTGTTGAAGCGGCGAGGTGGGAGAGGTGGAAGGGGAATGAGTCATGACTGCTGCCTAGTGGCGGGGATGTTTGAGCGTCTGAAATTGGCGGTCTCGTGACTTGTAATGTACCTACACAGGAGCCGTCATGTCCATGTATGCACTGTACAACACTTGGCTTACAGCAGCAGCCAGCAGCCAGCGTCCGCCGTCCGGTGAGGCAGTGCAGTGCAGTGCAGTGCAGCGCGTTGGAGGGAGAGGATATTCGCGCGTATTCATTCGGCAGCGCGGACAAGGAACCCCACAGCATCAGCGCAAACCATGGTGGAGTCAATAAGTCTTTGGGGGTGGAAATTTCTGCAAGGTGGCCGCAACGCCGCCTGGTTGGCTGGCCTTCGGGCGCACATGGGGCGATTGAGACCAGAAGGTTGCCCGACGCCGCCCGCCAGCGTCCCAGCGTCGGGCCCGTCGTCATCGCCCTCATCGCCGCCGTCGCTGCCCGCCAGCCCAGCCCAGCGTGCCAGCGTCCATCTTTGCATCGTCGCCGCCTGAAACCTAGGCACATGTGTGGCGGGTATCCCCAGCTGCATCGCCATGCGAAAAGGAGGTGAAGCGGAGGGAGGATGAGGGTCAAGGTAAGAGAGCGAGGGTGAGGGTGGGTGAAGTGAAAGAGGGAGTGCATGCATGCATGGCTGCGGCAACAATGCACAGGGCTGGAAGCGTCGCAGAGACGTGACGGCGGAGAGAAGAGGATGAGGACGGAGAGGGCGACGAAGGCGAAGACGAGAAGAAAAAAAAAAAAAAAGTGGTCAAGGCCTGCATGGGCTGCATGGATGCTGGCCGTCGCTGCAAAAAGCGCCCCCTAGATACCCAGTCGCCCGAGTAGAGCCCCTTCCCCTATTCCTTTTTCCTCCATCCCGCCCCCCGAAGCTTCTGGCCGTGCAAAAGCGGCGAGGCCTTAGCGTCCCACTAGCGCGTCTTGGCACCACAAGTCCGCAGGTATATAAAGCCCGCCTCCCCCCAGTTTTATCAAACCCTTTGGCCTTGCTGACCCTTGCCGTTGCCGCCAACGTCAACACCACACAACCCGCCCACCTTCCCACGCGACACAAGGAAAAAACTTCCATTTCTCTGTGCGCGCTCTCTAATCCCGACAGCTGCACCGATTTGCGCACATCCGCGCATCTCTCATCGCACTCTCTCTCTGGTCCCAAGGCTCTCGCTTCTGTAGTTCGCAGTTTGCGATAAAGCGCTAGCCCGATCCGGCACCTGAACGAGCAGCCTCAAGCCTCACCCCCACGGTCGCATACCATCCACCTCTCTCCCCGCCAAGCGCCTGCTGGCATAAGCACTTGGTTTTCCTCCTCCACCATATCTAGATAGCTGTCTTTCGAGACGCCCCGACCGACGATCGCGGTACATTTGGCACGTTTGCAAAAAGGGACTCATTCGGTTGAAGCTTCCTGCCTACCGGTACGGCTCTCTCCGCGCTCCCTCAAACAACCCATCCCCAAGGCGCCGACCCGTCTTCGCGAAAGCGACAGAGTCTCCGTCCACCGTTCCATCGTCGTGTCTCCATCCATAGTCTGACGTCTGTGTGCAGTCCTAAGAACCGCCGCGTCATCACGAGTTCACCACTCGCACAATAAATATCAAAAAGTCAATCACTTCTCCAATCATGGATTCTCTCCAATCTCATCCTTCTACCGCCGCTCAGGCAAAAACTGTAAGCCACAACCGTGATATTACTGTTCGCGTTGTGGTACATTTGTTCTAACACAACCGTAGTTCATCGCACCAGGCAGCCTGTCTTACCCTGCGGGCGCTGAACTTACCCCTCCTTCGTCCGACAGGACTACTCAGCTTGACAGCAAGGGTGTTGCTACGCCGGCTGCCACTCCAGACACCACTAGCAACACCTCTGGCATTGTCCCTACGCTGCAGAACATCGTGGCAACGGTCAACTTGAGCGCTCGCTTGGACCTGAAGACTATTGCTCTTCATGCCCGTAATGCCGAGTACAACCCCAAGCGTTTTGCCGCCGTCATCATGCGTAAGTATACACTGAGCACAAATCACTTTGCCTTGTAGTCATCTTGATACGTTACCGTCACTTGGGTTGTGTTTACGCATTCCAACTGATTATGTATAGGTATTCGAGAGCCCAAGACCACCGCACTGGTTTTCGCTTCCGGCAAAATGGTTGTCACTGGCGCCAAGAGTGAAGATGACAGCAAGCTTGCGTCTCGCAAGTACGCTCGTATCATCCAGAAGCTCGGGTTCAATGCCAAGTTTGCTGAGTTCAAGATTCAAGTAAGCATGCTTCCACTGTGGAATGTTCGTTCCGATACTAACCTTCTTCTAGAACATTGTTGGCAGCACCGACATTCGTTTCCCCATTCGCCTTGAAGGTCTGGCTTCTTCCCATCACACTTTCAGCTCTTACGAGCCGGAACTGTTCCCTGGTTTGATCTACCGTATGATGAAGCCCAAGATCGTCCTCCTCATCTTCGTCAGCGGCAAGATCGTCTTAACTGGCGCCAAAGTCCGTGAGGAGATCTACCAGGCCTTTGAGCTTATTTACCCTGTGCTTTCCGATTTCCGCAAGACTTAAATGGTCTGTGGTATCCGGGGTTTCTCATCGAATCGACTGGCGACGGTTGATTCGATTCTCTTTGATTGTTTTCTTGCGGCATTGCATGGTGTTATGGCTGACCTTTCGGATTCGGCGGTTCTTTC